>JZLH01S0514773.1:6294-18297 GCA_001188425.1 Eucidaris tribuloides
GTTCGCTAATTTGTGCAAAAAATATATTATAAATATCCATACAGAGACATGATTAAGGACCGAAAGGGAATTTCAATGATCTTAAAAGAGAAAGAGAAAACAAGATCGTTGAAGGAAGCAATTTTGAATGTAAACCAGTCAACCCTCTTATACCAGCATTGCAACTAAACTCTTTAGACTTGCATGTCATATTCTCAGATTAGTACGGAAACTGAGGTTCAGATCCAGTAACATTTACGAAACATGGCGAAATATATGAAATAAGGCACACGCATCTTGGTTGCGTAAAAACAGAATAATTAATCTATTACATGAGTCACCATATGTAATGGTTTTAATTACACAGCTGATATAGGTTGTCACAAAACTGACACTATATGGTCAAAGCAAATGATCATGCTGGTATCTGCTCTTTGTTGTGTAAACACAAATAATGATCTGGACTTTGACACCATGTTAAAACAAAATAAGAGGGCAAGCGTAATTAATACCCTTCTCTATATTTTTCGTAACAACAGAAGTCCGATTAACTCCCCCGGTGCCATTGTCATTGCAATCGAGGGTCTTATACTTCCCCCACTGGTATAGTCAGGGGTCCACACTAATTTATTTTCCTACTTGCCCTTTGGGCAAGGAAAATTACCAGATTTCAGATTTTTACTTGCCCGAAAATGAACAAATCAATCAAAAACATTAAAAATGATTCTCGCTAATTTTGACCAACACCCTTTTATAGAATTAGACTTATGCTATTTTAATTCTGGAGGTTGCAAAATGTGTGATTTACAAATGTAAAGAGTCATAAAGTTGGGTACAATGAACAAAATAAAGAGGAAATTTAGTATTTTAAGTTAACTGCGCATTTTAGACATATTTTGTTTGTTTTTGGTAAGAGTTTTATGTTTTGCTCATTTCATGATCAAAATCTGACTTGCCCAATTGGGCAAGTAAATTTTAAAATTTTGAGTTTTTACTTGCCCGACATGAAATTTTACTTCCCCCGGGCAAGTGGGCAAGTGCGTCAAGCCCTGGTATGGTGATAGTTTTGTTGGGTTGTAACTTGTACTGAACCATTCGATCGGCATTCTGCATCCATGGTGATTTGGTTGGCAGTTCAAGTTTATACCTGTATTTGCATCTTTTATACAAAAATTATGCATTCAATATTTTGTTTGTTTGTGTTTTTCGTGTCATATTTACCGTGAATATGGTGATTCCGCTCGCTGTTCCATTTATCTTTTACATATCACTTCTGGTAACAAAAAAAATAATAATGATAAATAAATAAATAAATAAATAAATAAATAAATAAATAAATAAATAAATAAATAAATAAATAAATAAATAAATAAATAAATAAATAAATAAATACATACATGCATACATACAATCATACATACATACATACATACATACATACATACATACATACATACATACATACATACATAGATAAATAGATAAATTAATAAATAAATAAATAAATAAATAAATACATAAATAAATAAATAAATAAATAAAAACAGGCACGGGGGTCAAATTAACACAATCCTTGACCGGTTTCCCAGTTACTCTTATAAATCTGATCCCGTTTCGAGTAATATTTTATACGGAGGTGTTTTTTTTATATTTAGAACCATAATATGTATAATGAATGTTAGCTTGAAATCAGTGCTAAAGTTTAGGCACGTTCACGGTTGTTTACTAATGTAACCCTGCACGTAACAAGGATCAAGTTAAGATTGTAACTTGTCTAGACATTTTATATGCTGCTAAACATACAATATTTTCTAGTTATATAACAGTGGTGTAACCGGGATTTTTTTTAATAAGGGGGGGGGGCAAAAAAAAAATTCTTGAATGACAAACATTCCCAACATGGGATGGGGTAGTTCACACTATAATCCTGGCAACTCAGCTGCCAGGGATTTCGCCGTAATTTGGACGGTTTTCAGTAATTTTTATTGGTCTTTAATCGTAAAACACTTAGCCTATTTTAAGTCTGTTACTGGTTTTCCAATGTTCCGTAATCATGTTTACGGTTTTCCTGTAAAAAAAAGAAAAAAAATACGGCGGTTTACAGTGCACATCTCCTAGTTGACCCGGTGACCAAAGTTGTTATTATTATTATTATTATTATTATTACTATTATTATTATCATCATCATCATCATCATCATTATTACTATAATTATTATTATTATTATTATTAGGTATTTGGTAGTATGCGCACCTTTATATAATTCGTTTTAAATTATGACTATGATTTAGATAACAGTCCTTGAATCACATAATTCTTCACGTAACCCTATCCATGCATGGTATGAGAAATGACACCAACTTCAACTCACATGAAACGGAATAAGATCTCAGTTTTTCAACCTATTAATCACGTAGAGTAAATAAACAGCTTCGGTTGTTTTGATTTTAAGGAAAGAACAAGAAATAGGGGGTCCTCGATCTCAAAGCTGTTTTTTTAACAAACCAATTATTTAGAAAACACTAAAAATATACAAACAACAACAACAGCAACAAAATAGGTTGAAACAGCTGGGGTTTTTTAACCCATTTTGTTGCTGTTATTGCTGTTGTTGTTGTACATGTTTCAACATTTGGTTCATAAGACATTTTCTAAATGGTACAGTACTGGACAAAAACGTGGTATGAACCAATTTATAGGGATGCTATCCCCCTCTCCACGCACCCTCCCTGGGACAAGGACAGTGACATGATTGGGAGGAGTAGAAAATACCTCAAAACCCCCAAATGAGTCCAAACATCTAGGCCTAGTCTTGATAGTTCCTTTTGTATCTTTTTATGGAGCATTTTATTAGCCTACGAGACTGTTGCGGCATGTCGTGTACATCAGATAACTTATATCTTGTCTCCCTGCGTACGAGTGTATTCTGCTCATATCTTATATCATGGTAATTTTGAACTTCACCGATAAGTCATTATTTGCATTGTTGAATGACAAAAGACGAAATATATATCACTTGACATGTAAATTATCAGTTCTCTGGTCAGGTGATTTGATATATCGTCTGCATCGTCATGTTATCACATGTCTCTCGGTTGAACCCCTCCCCTCGGGTCCCCCTACCCCTGCAAGAATTCCGCACCATCCTTTTTACCAGCAGCATCAATCGTTTTATTTGCTTTTAAAAGGCATAAGTGACATGGATTGGGGTGTTAAGTCCTCAACTTAGTTGGAAACTATTCTTATGAATCAGAGTAAATCTGTGGCAAGGATGCTACATAGTGAAATATTTGTAGTCAAAGTTGACTCGTTCTAAGTAACTGTCCATCTGTATGTCCAATGAGCAGTACGAAGATCTGTTGGTAGGGTTCTATGGAGTGTATTTTTATCAGGGCACGGACGAATAAATTAAAAAATACTTACTACATGTGATGTTCATGCTTTGATTCTCCGCTTAAGTAAACAACTAGAGCAAAGTCCTTCAGCTGGGAGATCTACTTCCAGCTGGTATATAGTTTGGTATTATTTCAACTCATTTGGTTTATAATTAATTATATATTTTTTTTTACTACGCATGGGTAGCCACTTCCAGTCAAATAGACTGTTCTTCTGCAGCTGCGGCCCTGTAATAACATAAATGTGTATTATTATACCTCTTCTGCTTGTGCAGAATGCCGGCAGTCCTGGCTAGAGAGCCATGAGGTACCATTTTTAAAACTCTTTGGTATGATACCGAGACGCGGGGCTCGACCTGCGTCCTTCGATTGTGAGGCGGACGCCCTAATCGCACTCGACGCATCACAATCACATCGGCATTATGTCTTGAGTCAGTTTTACATGTTCTAATCATGTACTAACCTTTAAACCACAGAAGCAGACTTGCATGCAAGAGGCGGCGCCCAGGGTTATAATTATTTCTATTGGGGGGGGGGGTGCAAACGCCCGGCGATTTGTTTTTTATCAACTAAACGCTCCGACAAGCGGGGAGCAGGGCGGGACCGACGACGACGAAAAGCATTTTTGGCTGCCTGCCATTTTTTTTTAACCTGCCAAACATTTTTTTTACTACCAAATAGCTTCCGACAAGCGGACGGAGGGGGGGGGGGGGGACGGGGACTGACGGAAATGACACGCATTTTTCCCTGCCAGAAAAAATTCTTTTTCTAGGGCAAAACAACTTCCGGACAGCAAATAACACAATAAGGAGGAGAGGGGGCGAAATTTCTCAATTATTGAAATATTTATTCAATAACTTTTGAAGACTAGATAAGGCGGCTGCCCCTCTGCCCCCCCCCCCCGCCTCCCTGTTGGCGCCACCTTCTGTGCTGCACATCTTTGAGTCCAAATGAGTAGACAAAACTAAGAGAACGAAGTAGAACCTGCAGTACTACGGGGGGCCTGGGCTGTCTCCCAGGTGCCGCCCTCCCCTAGCAAAAATTATGAGCGCGTGGAAAAATTTTGGACGCTGGATTTGGAGAAATAGATAATTTTCGTCACTCCCCCCGCCTCCGCGACCCCCACCTCCCGCCCCCCCCCCCGGCCCCCGAAGCGAGTTTTCGACGACTGGCGTGACCGGTAAAAATGTTGGACATGGGTTATTTCGAGACAAATTTTAGCGTCAGCTAACCCCCCCCCCCGCAGGCGTCCACGTTTCAGGAATACAAAGGGATTGGAGGGACAGCAGAGCTTTGTTCACGGAACAATACTCTGCTCCTCCAATGCTTTGTATCCCTGAATAAGTCCGACCGCCTCTGCCCCCGCCCCCCCCCCCCCGCTGGAGCGAGTTTACGGCGGCCTGGCATGACGGGGAAAAATAGAGCCTAGGATTTGGTGCCCCCTACTAAATTTCAAGGCCCCCCCCCGTGCCCCCCCTGCTGAAAAAATCCTAGCTACGCCACTGAACCTGTTCTATGTCCCAGGTAAATTTGTGCCCGGGAATGATTGCATCAATTAGGCCTAGACAACTCTTGTCTTCTTATCGTTGATCTATAGCAGACGACTTAACGTGTTGGTTCATGGTTCAAGTGTAAACGTGCTTCCAAACCGTGAACTTTATCTTTGGATATGATTTGTACTTTACACTTGCACGTATCGCCATGTCTAGCTGTGTACAATAGTGCACCCCAAACACGTTCATAATTAAAGTAATTAAAATGGAACATGTATCGAACTCACGCGAAAGATGAACCAAATAAAAGCTTGGGAAGAGTTGTAAAGGCTGGTTACACGATATTATATTTACATTTTTATTCCAAATAAATTCGTGTGAAGATTATGATATTCATATTATAGTGAAACTTTTCTTGAAAATGTTCGTTATGAATTATTATGTATCTTTAATTGTCAAATCACCCACTTTCAATAAAACATGACTATACTACAATGAAGCAATACTTGAAAAGGGAACGACTACATGGACATACAGTACTATGATTTGTTTAAAAAAAAAAAATGTGTCTTTTCATTTGATGTGTGATATATTGATATAAATGAATATAAGTTACACCTGTAATTCAGTTCCATCAAGGACGGTTTTATATATTACAATATTATTCTATTTATTCATAAAAAGTCGGTCCTTAAAAGAAAATTCTAATTCTGGATTATCGGTCAAATCGGGGTCCTTGAGTTATTTCATTCCTAAGATTTAGTCGAATGTATTTAGGAAATCTTCTAACTTGAGCAGATAAGAGCTTAAGAACAAAATATCATTGATTCCTTTAAAGTATGTAAGCTTATAATTTAGACAAATCTTGTGCTCGTGCCAGAGGCATAGTGCACTAGGTCCAAAGTGTGCATTTTTTTAGACGATCCCGGGGGCTACTTGTATAAGCTACATGCTCGTAAATATAATATCCAAAAAAAAGACAAAAATAATTTTGTCGGTGCGTTAGTGTAATCCTATATAATTTGGCTGTATTTTACTACTAAAAGCGCTTTAGCCATGGGTTTAACAAACATTTTGCGATTCGGTTTTGAAGAAAGCCCCCCCCCCCCTCCCCACCACCTTGGCCGACTATTTTTTAAACACCATAGACAGTGTAGTCGCCGCGTCGCATTTTTGGGACTTGTGGACCCCCCCCCCCCCCCCACCCCCCACCCCCCCTCGCACGCCTTGACCAAAAGATTGCGTGCTATTGACCGGTTAGCAATGCTTTTTAGGATCCGAGATTTTCATAGGTTACAGGGCCAGGGGGCGTACGGCTGGGCGGCGCGGTGCCACTGAGGTGCACGTGCACCCCCCCCCCCCCCCCGCAGAGCCATAGGAGTTCCGCTCCTGGCAAGAAAAACGAAATTTGCACCACTTTTTATGCTTTCATCGCCTGATTTACTCAACTTTAGTTCCACCTCCCTAAGATGTGCACCTCCCCATGTCAATTTAGTTCCACCTCCCCAAGATGTGCACCTCCCCGTGCCCAAACCAGCCTACGCCCCTGAGGGGAACGAAACTCTGGCATCTAACTTTATTCAAAGAAAACAAAACAATAAGAGACAGAAAATTGTGAGCGTTTGACTAGATTTCACTGAACCATTCAAGAGTTATAAGTTTTCAAAACTGATTTACTCGTTATTATGGGGGAAATTTAGGTTCCCAGATGGCATTTTCTTCTAAATGACATTGTATTTACACAATGTCAATTTTTTAGGCATGCAAAAGAGATCCCCTGCCTTTAAATTAACAAATCTATATCACATTTTGTGATGGAATTGTGGAAAACTCGCCATTTGTTTTGTATTCGAATTTTCACTTTTTTTCTCGGATGTCAGTTTCCTTCAGAAAAGCACGCAGTATCATCTCTGCTGTTACTTATTTAACACGCAAGAGATACTATAATTGTTGGGGAAAAGTGAGGATGAAAAGTGAAAATGTATGTACAAAGTCAATGAAGAGTTTCCATACTTTCATCACAATAGGTGACATAATCATTTGCCAATCCAAGAATCCTCCATACATCTTCAAACATTCATTACTCTCACACGATTTCAGCTAAATTTGCTCGAACTTCTTTTTTTATTGTTTTGTATTCTTTTGAATGCACACAGATGTCTGGGTTTCATTAACATTTAAATCAACGATATATGCACAAGGGCGTAGGCTGGTTTAGGCACGGGGAGGTGCACATCTTGGGGAGGTGGAACTAAAGTGACATGGGGAGGTGGAAATCTTAGGGAGGTGGAACTAAAGTTGAGTAAATCAGGCGTTGAAAGCAGAAAAAAAGTGGTTGCAAATTTCCTGTTTTTCTTATCGCGGGCCGGCCGACTCCTATGGCTCTGCGGGGCGGGCGTGGCAGCTGCACCCCAGTGCCACCCCCCAGCCTACGCCCTTGATGCAGGTGGATCATTTGCCCTTGAAGAACGACCTTCAACCATAATCATAAATCGTGCAGTATCTCAGTTGTGATCAATACCTTGGGCAGTTTGGAAACATCAGAGCCCTTTATATTGTAACAACGCCCTCATACGAGCACAGTATTCACAGCTATTGAGCATGATTCAAAGAAATGTGAATGTGAAATATAGGTATGTGGGTCTGTTGTTATGCGAGAGTATTTAATTTATATCTGTATAATTTTAATATGTACATTACATTGTTTAATTTTATATCTTTGTGTTTATACGGATAGAAAATGTATTGATTGATAAATGACACCCATGCAATAGAAGGGGAGCCCTTTCAGTACTACATCAACCATGTATCTGCAGAAGGGGATAACATGTAAATTGCAGCTTTGCAAGTTAATCATTTTTTCCCAGATCTAATAAAATTGCTTTAGCCACAAGCTGCTTTTCCTGCCCAATCCCTGTATCAGGATAATTCCCCAAGAGGACAACTCTCCAGGGCCACTCCCACCTGATAACTCCCTCAAAGGACAACTCTACTGGAGGACCACTCCCCCAGAGGACCACTCTCCCAGAGGACAACTCCCCCAAGGACAACTCCCCCAGAGGTCAACTCCCCCAGAGGACAATTCTCACAGAGGACAACTCCCCAGAGGACCACTCTCCCAGAGGACAATTCCCGGAGGACCACTCTCCCAGAGGAAAACTACCCCAGAGAACAATTCTCACAAAGGACAACTCCCCCAGAGGATAGCTTCCTTGGAAGACAACTCCCTGGGAGGGCAACTCTTCCAGAGGAAACTCCCCGGAAGGACCACTCTTCCAGAAGACAGCTCCCCTGGAGGACAACTCTCCCAGAGGACAACTCCCCCTGGAGGACAACTCTCACAGAGGACAACATTCCCAGAGGACAACTCCCCCAGAGGATAGCTCCCTCTTGAAGACAACTCCCCGGGAGGACCACTCTCCCAGAGGACAACTCCCCTGGAGGACAACTCTCCCAAAGGACAACTCCCCTGGAGGACAACTCTCACAGAGGACAACTTTCCCAGAGGACAACTCCCCCGGAGGATAGCTCCCTCTTGAAGACAACTCCCCGTAGGATCACTCTCCCAGAGAACAAGTCCCCTGGAGGACAACTCTCAAAGAATACAACCACACCAGAGGACTACTCCCTCAGAGGACATTGGAAACATTGGGGAAGCTTTCCTTAGGGGAAGTTGTCTACTGGGGGAGTTGTCCTCGTGGGGAGTTGTCCTTTGGGAGAGTTGTCCGCAGGGGCAGTAGTCTTGCAATGGAGCTGTCCTCTCGGGAAGTTGTCCTTCTGGGGAGTTGTCAGGGAGTCGTCCCCGGAAGTTTTCCATTGGCGGAGTAGTCCTGCAACCCCAATCCCATGTCTGCAGACCACTAACTGGAACAACTTTTCCTTTGTGAATAATTAAGGGAATAAAGTTGATATAATCGGCCCTAATTCACCTTGTATCAATTAACAAAAAAGAGAGCAAAACAAAATCAATATAAACACAACAAAAAAAGTAACCAGCCCCTTTTGCAAAATACCATAACTTTTTAAAGACACGGTTTAGAGCAAAATAATTTGGAAAGGTTGTTCCTCCACTGATTGACTAACTTCTGTGTGAAAATGTAATTGATCCGTCAAGTCATGCCTGAGTGAGCACATATTTAAGGCAAAAGTGTCACTTTTCAAAAGTCACAAGGGTCATTTTGGGGGATTTGTGATGCAGGATTTTGATAATTTCTGTTTCTGGTGAATGATTAATCACAATTTATGTTGATCATCAATAATTGACCCCCTCACATCTCTCCTGGCACTTTTCGCATATTATACGCTTCGGTGAGCTCAATTTAAAAAATTTCATCCTTCCTCAATTTTGAAATTGTAAAATCCATTAAGTTTATTGAAAAAAAAATGAAATCCGATATTTTTCAGCAAAATGTATCTTTACACGTTGTACGAACATAAGAGGTTGTAACCATGTCATGGTTGAGTGAGCACAGTTTATAAATAAAGCAAAAATTGTCATTATTTACGATTATTTTGGCATATGAGATGACTCCTGTGACTTTTGAAAAGTGGCATTTTTGCCTTTAACGCATGCTCACTCATGCATGGCTTGACGGATCAATCACATTTTCACACAGACGGTAGTCAGTGAGTGTAGAAATACCCCTGCCAAATTATTTTTTTTAAACTCATTTTGTTAAAAAGTTATGGCAGTTTGAAAAAGGGGGTAGTTACTTTTTTTGTTGTGTTTAGACCCAACAAACAAAATTACACAAGGTAGCAATAATTTCCCCCAGATGTACAAATTTTATTGATCATATTCATAAATCATCACAAGTTACAATCAATATAGGTGTTAACACACCATTCATGATGAAGAAATTAACCAATTCAAACTACTGCTGGAATGCCACTGATTAACAAATACAAAAATTAAAATACACTATACATTAGTTGTGCTTTTTTTCCTCAAAAAATATTTCAAGGACAATAATGGAAGTCAATATAAAACAGTAATTGAAATTTGTGATAATTTGTATGATTAGACAGCTGTAAAAAAAAACAACAACAATGAAAAAAACAAAACTTTTTACACTGTATAAGAGCTAAATTCATAATCAGGGCTCAACGCTAGTAGAGACCTGTATGTTGCAAGAATCAACCATATCTCCCCATCCCTGAAAAAATACAAAATGACTCACTGCAATACATCAGTATTAGTTTTATTAGTGTTTGGTGGTCCTACATATACTGGGTTTTAAAATACATATACAACTGTACATATGTAAAGTATACAAGTTGTATGCTACATTTTGAGCTTCCAGCAGCAGCTAAATATTTACCTTTGAGGGACACAAATTAAAATCTTTTTAACACTCAATGCCTCTTTATCTGACAAATATTGAACTGTGAGAGATTGACAACTTTGAATTGAATCCCGTAGAACAAACTTCAAGTAATATTAGTATTTGTGCGATATCGCTAATAACAGTTTATCCCATTACAAAACCTTAATATAGTAAACATCTTGAATATATCTCTCATACATTTACACCCCACTAATGTCCTCAATATCTGTATTCATACTCCAATATAATGGAATCCTTTCAATGTGTTAACTTGACTTGAAATATTGATCTTAAAGTACTGTAACAAATACACGGTACATTACAACATTATTTAAAACTAGCCCAAAATTACATTCTAAAAGATTAGCAATCCCGATATTTAACAAATGCTTTACTAAACATATACACTCTGAATAATTAAACATAAAATTGACATTGCTGGTTTTCTGAAACGAAACTTATAAAATATTTTGGCAGGTTTTAGTAGTGTGGTACAAGGAATAAGTTCATAGATTGGGACCACACATAAAAAAAGATGGAATACAGGGAAAAATTAAATGTTTTTTTCCTGGGCTCCTTTTCCTGTTCCTGTGCATTCCAAATACAATTTTGTATTGAAGCCTATGGCAATTTTGGGGGTTTCTCTTACAAATTATGGTCGCTCTTTTATTATTTCAGGGGCGATATCACCGTGTGCCGGTGCCCCCTGTATTTTTTACCCTGATGATGTAAGAAAAGATAATAGACATTGGTCATCTCTCCATGATTGGAACACACATATGATGATCCATTCTCTGTCAGTTAAAGTGGTAAATTGAAATGGTGATGTAAAAATTACATTATATAAATAACCACTCAAATAAAGTGATTGGGACAACATAATTGTGCAACAATATTATTTATACTCACAGAGAGCGAGGGATTCAACAAGGCATATTGTTGATCGCAGATATTTTTGTCTTCATAGAATTGGTTCATACAAAAACATCACACTTCTTACAGTACTTAATTTCATGACTTTGAGTCTAACATTTAACATAGCTGTTTTGTGATTGAGTTGCAATCAGACAGTAGTGTTATAGTAAGGAACACTTGCATATACAAATCTTTAAAGCAAAAATAATGTACTATTTTTCTTTTTTATCTGAATAATCATCTACCAATATGTACACCTCCTAAAGTCACCTGCTATTGCCATGTTGCAATATCAACCACCTATGATGACCAATTTGAATATTCTATTCCAATATTGTCCTATCACTATGTCTGTATAATACACAATGGGGCTGAATGTGTGGGCCTGATTATCTATCGAGTGTTGTGAATGAATAAGAGAACTGAAGCAACTGCTAAAAGTAACAGGTTCTTTGGATGATCTTCTGATATTCTTAAAGAAACTTCAGAAGAGAGCGAGGAAAAAAGGGGTAGGGGGGAATCATTGGACTCGGATTATTATTTTTCATTTTCCTGTCCAAATAAACCTAGGTCATATTCCATTTCAAAAATAAGCAGGCCCACAATCGCTCTTAGAACAAAACTGGATATTTGCATGAAATATTGTGGAATTCTTGGACACAATGATTGAAAGTGCTTCCGATGTCCATTTTCCATATTGTAATTTAATTATTTTATTGAAAGCTGTAAAGCTGTACACAAACACAACCACTTTATTAAAATGTTATGATAGCATCAAAGTACAGCTAAACTAGCAACAACAACAACAAAACTTTTCTGAATATACAAGCCCATTAACTATTTTGTTGCGATACACAAAATTGGTTCTTTTGCGAGTAACCCAATTCAAAATGA
>JZLH01S0514784.1:1612-14850 GCA_001188425.1 Eucidaris tribuloides
GGTCTCAGACATTTGTGAAGCATGCATTCTATAAATATTAATGATCTTCAATATAACAATTACATTCATGCTTGACACATGCGCACACTGCGATCTTGTCGGTGAACCGTGGCAGAGAACAATAGTTAGAGCTGCTTCTCAGCAGACCCAGCATTTAGAGCTCGTCTTAGAGCTAATGATCCCAACTTGTGTTTCGAGATTCGTAACCAAACCTAAGTATGGCTGCTAAGATCAATGATCCCTGTTGCCATAGTAATTGTAGTTGGTCCCGTTTTGTGAATCTACCCCCAGAGCTCAGAGCTGGGTGCAATTTCAACACTGCTCTGATCTTGTGCATTGTGTATGGGCGATTCATCGGATTGAATCTTTGGTGTTCTACAACTGAGTGGTCATTCTAAGCTGTTATAATTTGTAAGAAAAACCTCGGTCCAAACACATCTATGTAACACTAATTTGCATCAGGAGAGATAGTAAAATAAGCAACAACAACAACAACAACAACAAACACTCTCTAACTTGAGACATAAACATGAAATTTGCCTGTAGATCAGTTTTTGCTGTGTTTCCAATGATTTTTATCAACACCCAACCCAACCAACTTTTTACTGCAATTCTATCATATATGATGTATGTGTAAATAGTTCAGTTGCCTGCAGTTGTTGAACCATGCACGCTAAAAATGTGGATTCTTACAGACATGACAGAAACCTGAATGTAAGATTTTGAAATAGTTTTAAATTTTTAAATGAAATCCATCAAAGATTTAATCGGCATCGTTTGGGGAAATAATCTTTCTCCACTTTTACAATTCAAGTACACATACTTTAATTCAAATACAATTTTATGACCCTTCTTGTTCACATCTTCTGAGGATCAAACTGTTGAATTTTGGGCATTGCAACTTTCACTATAAAATTTGATATTTCAAGGGCACATGTAGCATCAATTTCTTGTGCAGGACTGTGTTTCCTTACCTTGAAGACTGCTATCAACTCGTAAAATTATGTCTGGCCATGGGGTTTGACATAATGAATGTGTGGAAAGCACATGATGATGATGATGATGATGATGATGGAAGAAGAGATGATGATGATGATGTTGATGATGATGGTGATGATGAGTGATGAGGAGAAGGAGGAGGAGGATAATGAGGATGATGATGATGATGAAGAGTTGGTGATGATGGCGATGATGATGATGATGATGATGATGATGAGTGATGAGGAGAAGGAGGAGGAGGATAATGAGGATGATGATGATGATGAAGAGTTGGTGATGATGGATTGATGGTGATCATGAATTGATGGTAATGGTGGTGTTGCTGCTGCATATGGTGATGATGATTACAATAATAATGATAGTAATGATGATCATGATTGATAATAATAATAATAATAGTAATTGGTGATGATGACCTTCATTTTCATGCCAGAGCAAAAGGAGAATGTTTGTGTCCAGTCCATCTCATACAACTGTCTGATATTGTAGAAATTAAATGAATAGCAACAGATTTTGGGGTAACTTAAAAAAAAAAGTAAATTGGGGGGTTGTATGTGGTTATGAAGTACATCTGGGTTAGAGGGCCAATTGTAACCTGTTGCATTTGATCAAATGCAATTGATGCAAGTTTCACCAATCAAGCCTATTGAACTATTAAAATGTAGTTGATGTAGCTTGTAGTCTATGGGCACTTAATCACAAAGATTGAAGATTTAAAATCATGTGTGTTTTTCCTCATAAAAGACTGAAATCACTTTGTTTAATGAAACAAAATTAGGTAAATTGCCTTGGATTTTATGTAAGCCTGCAATATTTCGGGTATGATGATACATGTATCTAGGTATCCGACATTGAAATCTGGACGGTGGTCGGATACCCGTCGGCAGAGAAAAAAAAATTAAGATATAACAAACTTTTCAATACATGGGACTACACTGCTGTGCAAAAATCCCCACTATGATGAGGGGCAAAGAGGGGCAGAGAAAAATGGCAATAATCGCACTATTTGTTGATTAACTTAAGACTTAATCCTTTTTGAAATATTCCCTCTTTCCATTCACGATGTGTATTTTCTTTATTAATGATTTTCCCCTCCACCTTTTCCCCATAGAAATTGACAGACAGTCTATGTTATCGCGAGCTATCTGGACGGTTGCGGTAGCGATAGTGTAAACAATCGCGATATCGATAGCAATAATAGAGGATAGTTCCTGCCAGAAAATTCCACACTCCAAAATCCATAATGGCAGTTTGTAGGCACGGAAGAACAGTGGAATAAGAGTAGAGAAATCACAATATACAAAGCAAAATTCAAGGAATTAACATCGTGCCTACAAGGGTAAGAGTACATTTAGTGGAAATATTACAAATAAAAGTGGTATTTTGGCCACTAATAGCTGCAATTTCTGTCTCTTCAACTATTTTTGTATTGACAATGTGCAGTCCCATATGTTGAATTTGATGTCGGGTTCCCGAATCCGGAAAATTCGATCTGATTTTGACTTTGGTGGGCGGATACCCGATGGATATCTGTTTGACTACAGCTCTAATTTTAAGGCATCATTGGGGCACACATGTCTAATAATTTGAGTACGAGTACCAGTACCCCCCCCTACCAAAAAAAAAAAACGATAATAAGACGAAGTTCTGTCAATACTCAATCACATCTAGATACTAATTTGGTCCTTAATAGTTTAACCTGATTAAATTTATTACTGTAGTAATTTCATTCAGAGAACAAATATTTTGTACAAAATATTTAGTGTCATAAAACGTCTGCACAGTGTACACATTTTTCTAATAACATTTACTGAATATACATTCCAAATGATTTAATGTCAATTCACCTTTTAAAATAAAAATCAACTTTTACTGTGTACAAATGTATTTGCAAACCCAAGCTTAGCACCATGACATACAATCATACATGTATTTTAGTTGTTATGTATAAGTCAGAACTTACATTTCTATTTAAATAAATTTACACAAAGTTTGTTAATGGTGTAAAACAAGCCCCTCATATTAAGCTTGTGGTGATATCACTCAGTGTAATAGGATACTGATCATCAAAATAGTGTGCTGTGTTGGTTCAGCTGTTACAGTCATGTGTTGGACAGACAGGTCAAAGGTCATTATGACCTCATTAATTATGATGGTAGTGTGACTGCAGTGCACTATGAAAAGTAAATTGACTTGAGCCTCGCAAGTATTTACACGTTGTCGCGCTTACCCTGTCATAGAGCTTGTCACAGCTTAATTTAGTCTGTAGCGCACAGTCCAATCCAAACAGAACGGTAAATTTATCGCACTCTCAAGGGTAAATCATTATTGATCCTGGAGGCTTTATCTAAGGAATGGCACACGGCGATTGACGTAAAGATACAAAGTCTCGCGCCCGTGAGTACCAGGCTACAACCTCGACTCCAGTTTTGTAAGGTGCTTGATAAGGTTTGTACGTTCGTTAATAAAAGAGATTACAGGTATCAATAATTAATCGGAATGAGGCGTAACAGAATTGGTCACAGACTTGCACAATCTCAAATAGTACTAGTCTTATTTCCTTGATGTGTGTGCATGCATTGGTACCTACCTCTATGTAGTGTTTCATGACTACTTTCCAAGCACTGTTACAGAGTCATGAAGGGATATACCTGGATAATTAGTTTAGATTAACATGTTCCTTGAAAGGATTTAGAAGGAGAGATCTTATTCATTCATCGTGAATTGTCAGTCAAATTGTGTGGATTACTGCTCATGCAGAGGAGATGTATTCTCCTGGTCATCAATGGAGCATGACCAGGTAAGTGGTATGTTAAAGGTTAGTGACATGAGTGGAACACATTTTTTTTTTTTTTATTTTTTTATTTTTTTTTTTTTGGAATGCTCAAAACCAATGAGTTGAATGTATAGAATATAACTAGCAGGAGTAGATCTCCCACCTGGGAGGATTTGTCTGTAATTTGTTTACTTAAGGAGATTCATGCATAAACATAGGAGTATTTTAATTTTATCCGGGTACGATAAAAATAAGCCTCATAGAGAGCCACACAGCAGGTTTCCGTGCTACGAGTGATATTGACATTAGTAATTTCAGAATGTGTCAACGTTTGACTACAAGATTTTTACAGGAGAATCCTTGCATAGTTTACTTGAATCTAGAGTAGTTTCAGCCCAAGTTGAGGACTACCCCCAATCATGTCATTTACCTTTAAAGGAAGATGTAGTCGGCAACAGGAATAAATTAAGAAAAAATTGACGCTGTGAGTAATGAGAATCATGATACATGGTGGTGGTAAAAAAAGTGTAAATAATGTGGTACTGTGACACTTACCTTCAACAAAGCCCCATCAATTAGTAAATATCTGTTGATTGTACGTCTTTGCGAACTTGTCCCACTAGTCCAGAATCGCCGAAACAGCTACAGGGGGAGGAGCTTATTAATTCAAGAAGTGCCTAAATTAACCCTTTGGAGACAATTTAATTTCATTATAACACGTATCTTCCACACACTCCAACATGAGTTAAATCGCACTTAGCCCCCAAGGAGTTAATATGGCGCGATTAACACATATTGGGCAGCATGCATAGGTCACATCAGGTCAGCTCAAGGCCAGTGCACATGTGATCTGATTGGTTGGCAGGAAATAACGGTTACCCCAAATTCGAAGAAGAAGAATTGGGCACAGGGAAAGAAATGTACTAAAATATCACAGTTTTAAGTGTTTGGCATGACTGTTGCGTAACATCATATTCCTGTATATTGTCAATACAGAGAATTGTCAAGATAACAATTCTCACTTGAGCGTCACTGCATGATACACTTATGGCTCTGGTTTTTTCAAGAGGTTCAAAAGTGTCAACCAAGGAGTGAAAAAATGAAACTAATCAGAGACTTCTGGAATTTAAGATTTGACATCACAAACCTTCAAATTTATTGAAAATAACAGAACTGGAGCTTAATCTTACCTACATTTCATGTAACAGTGGCAGAAACATTTGCCATTTGAAAATTTTAGAATAAAAGAAGGTTGTATTCCAAGGTTCTCAGCACACTCACGTTATCCTTGTCACCAAGTTCAATACTCCAAATGCAAAAAGCACGATTCATAGAAACTTATTGATACAAATTTTGCTTCTTGCCCCTAGCACGTACTGTAATGCATTTTCCAACAAAAATGTGAAAATATGGGAACGCATTTAGTTACTGCTACGAAAGTAAAAGCACGTATGAAAACTACCTCATGTTTTAACTCTATATGGTTAAGTTTGACAAAAAAAGAAGAGAAAATTCCGCATGTTATGACTCCTTTTTGACTCCTTTGTCGACGTTACAATATGTTAACATACTATTTTTGGCAGAATGATACCTTCAGTTCAGATCTTCATCTGTGAGTTCTATGTAAGTAATCAAGAGGTACTGAAAACTTATCCAACCTTAAAACTTATATTGGTCCAATTATGGTAAATAGTGAATCATTTAACATACTATATAATGTGATATGGCCTAACAAAAATTAAATAACATCTTCTGTTAGCACAGTAAAAGTTACATAGTATGAAACCCCTTGTAATATTATCACTTCTATTTAACTATACCATGGAAACATATACAGAAGGAGTTGGAAATCATTCACCTATTATCTGTTCACGTACACATTGTACATTTTATTTCAAAATCATCATTCGATCACATGGACAGTTTTCTCAGCAATATTTCACTGCGTGTACCATTTTACCATCCTTGAAAAGGATGAAAAAAGGAAGAATGTAAATATGTTTACCCCCCCCCAACAATTTTAAATCCAACTTCTACATAAAATCTTCTAATGAAGTGATGCGCACGCTGAAAATTACTTGCCTACATTTAAATGCAAGTGTATAGAATAATTTGATTTATGACCTACTTTACTATATTACATTTAATATAAGTCCAAAAGAATCTATTTGAAACAAGTATGCTGATCATATCTTGAATAAATCTTATTTTTCAACATGCCACAAAATCACTGCCACCAGATATGGGCCATTTTTATTCATAATTTACAAGTGTGAAAATTTGCACAGCCACTATAACTATTTACCTATCAAAATGCAATATATGCCTTGCATGTTAAGTTAGGACATCATTGGAAACACTTGAAAATGCCCAAGAAGCCAAATGATTGAACTTATAACCAGCGTTTCATACAGATGGATCTCCACCTGGAGATTTGCTTTAATGTTACTTAGGAGAATCAAACGTAAACATAGAGTATCTTATTCTTTGCCGGGCGTGCGATAAAAAAAGCCCATAGGAGCACACAGACTTTTCCATGCTACTAGTGATATTACATTGTTGTTTAGACATGAGTGAAGTTTACTACAAGATTTTCACAGGAAACCTTGCGATTAACTGATTCTAATATATCAGCCCAAGTTGAGGACTCCCCAATCATTTCATTTACTTTAATTGTACGTATGAACTAAATCCGTGATGAATATATACAACACTACAGTACCTACACGTAAACTACCCATTTCTTTTGGGAGATAGCCCTCCAAATGAGGAAGAAATTGATTATCATGCTTCTTGAAACATTATGAATTCTTGAAAACTTTCCTTGTAATTGGTGGTCTACATGGCATTAAATAATATCACTGGCTTCTCCTTTCTCAGTATTTTTAAAGGCATAAATACAAAATATGTCTAATGGCCGATTATTCTGGGCTGAATTTTCTCACTTGAATTTTGCAGTAGCTATTTCATTATTTCAAAACTTCGGTGAGATTCAGTAGAAAGAACAACTTTGAAGACCGAAGTCGAGTCTTCTTAAAAAGTAAAATATATGTAATTACACTGGCTGCATGTGTTGAAGACAATAAAAAATACTCTGTGCCTGTTGTTGCAACCACATTACATGTACTTACATGAGCACTATCAAAGTAGAAGTTGTTACACTACTAGTACACTATACAAGTTTTCCCAAAACTATAGCAAAAACTCCTTGAAATTTCCTTGGAGTGAGTACTTCTGATCATGGTTAGATAATTCATGGAATTCATTCAAAATTTATGGCCATTCAAGTTTTATTCTAGAAAAACTGGTTTAAAAAGGTTCTGCAGTGTTTTCAACCATCCTGGAAAAACCCACTACTTCTATAGATTATTTTCAGATGGATTTTTTTTTACATACATATTTTCGTGTTGGTCACATTTCCATGCCTTCCACCAAATTACATGTAGGCATTATTCGGACAAATGATTTCAATTTTTAAATTCTTACCAACTTTACTATGTGGCATGCCCTACTTCCAAATAAAACGTTCTCATAGATACTAAATGTTTCATAACACTCTGTCAGTAAAGCAACCAAATCCTATTACTTACTGTTATAACTATGATAGCAGCAACAAAAAAAAGGCAATTATTATCGATCATTAGTTCGGACTTACAGAATGTAACTTGGCCAACATTTCTTTTTGAGGTTTACATCAAATCATTACAGCAGTGACAGTGAATACACTCTTCCATGCACTGCCATACAGTGTACACACATTACATGTGGCCACATTATATTCATCTCTGGCCACATTCCATCCTTTACACGGCGCAGCATTTCTAAGTGTACATTCATATTCCAAGCCCATAAAGAACTATTTGTAAAGAAAGGGAAAACCATTTTATTTTTACTGGGGTCAAAACATTATTTGCTTCTAGCAATAACACTGATCTACTGCCTTATTAATTAGAAGTGATAGTCCTTAACATATATTAACAGTGCTTACGATCCTAAAAACAATTGATCAATAGGACATCTGCTGCTACTGAAGCGGCATCAAACCAAAAATACAGAAACTCAACTTTGACATTTTTTAATGTCCTACAAATATTAAGAGTAAAAATTTATTATTTATGAACTCATGTATTTCCGCTGTTTCAATGAGATTTAGTTGGTAAGCAGCAAAGTCTTAACCTATTTTCCTCAACATTTGATTCAACTGACTCAATTCAGTAAACAACCCTTCAAATTGATTGGAAGTTGACTGACACACCCAATTGATCATCAGTTAACTGTGATACCTTTTTACACATTGTAAAAATCAAAATATGCCACAATTAACATTTAACAATATTACTATGTACATTCCGAAACATTATTTCGAGATTACCATTCTGATATATGTCCTACATGCCTCAATTCCTCACTTAAACCAATAGCATTTGACACTTATGTTTTTTATAATCAAATTGCAAGTGCTAACTTACAGAAAAATTTATTTTTGTTCGGAACGTTACATTTGTTCGACTTACCGAAGTTAACGCGAAATTTTATTTTTCTGATTGAACAAATAATATGACTCTTCATAATTTTTCACTTATACATTCCTTGTAGTGTCCTACACATAATGTAAGTAGTCTATCACAATACACAAAATTTCATGGGAATTTAAAAATGTTCGCACGTTACAAGACCTTAACGGAAATTCAGCGAAAATTTGAATACATCTGCATTTTAACTGGTACAATTAGAAATTGTTTTTTTTAATGTTGTACATAGAGAAGTTAGCTAAGCTCTATATAGAAAGTTAGACCACACATTTTTTTTAATGATGCTTGAAAATGAGAAGAAATTACGGAACTGTACCGTCCATAACACTGATTATTGATTGTTCACTTTTCGACTGAATAATCGATTCTTCTTTTACTTTAATCCTTGGCTCCATCTATATATGTGAAACGAAAGAAATTTAAAAATCTGTAGTTTATGGCATCAATAACAAACGGCAAGTCTTCCGTTACAAATTTCCGTAAATTTTGCATTTGGTGCATATTACACAGGAATAATGTCGGCCATTCTTAACTATTGAGCTAAGCTAGGCTTACTATACTTACATGCCAAAACAGCAAAATAATTTGTCTCTGCCACAATAAATTGCAAGTCTTTAGGTTTTTGACCCATCTTGAAAAACCAGAGCTTATGTTAATATGCCATAACCAGATTCATTTTTTTTGCCAAAAAGTCTGAAGAATATGTAACATGAAACACTGGAAAATCCATGGATTAATTTTAGGATGTGACAAAAATAGCCTATAATTTTTTTGGAAAAATTCCATTCCACAGATTACAAATCACAGAGAAGAATCCTATCACAGAGTGGTCCATAGACCTTACTGTACAGAACTACTAATGGCTAACTTGTACATTACACCATGAAATTTCTTTTGTATTATTTTATGCTAGCATTTCTACAAACAAGTACAGCTGTTGATTCAGCAGTAAAGCTACACATATAATAACATAAATGTACATGTAGATATGGTGCATAATATAATGTTAAATTTTTTTCCCAGCAGAGCTTTATGAACAAATAATTCCCAGCAATTTATGTTATTGTCCCGTTATGAGAAATTATTTAAAATGAAAATGGGGTGGGCCCTGGCAGCATTCCCTGACATTTTGGGAAAGCACCTTGGGATACATGTATCTACTCACATACAATATATGTACACACTTGGACAATCAAAACAATATACACTAGGTTCATCATTCATGTCGGGACTCATTTTTTACTCCACTTTTTGAATGTTTTTCTCTTAGATTAACCAGGTCTATATTATTGTAGTTGTTGTTAATATTATTATTATTATTATTATTATTATTCAGGGATGTACAAGTCGAGGCCGGCCTCGAGGCCGGATTTTGATGGCCTTGACCTTGGCCTCGGACCGAGTCACGTGTACAAAGTCTATGAGAAAAACATTTTTCTAGCAACCTCGTGATTCGAAACAGCCGGCCTCGACTACATCCCTGTTATTATTATTATTATTATTATTATTTTTATTATTATCATCGTCATCGTTATCATTATTGTTATTATTATTATTATTTTTTTATCATTATCATTATCATTATCATCATTATCATTATCATCGTGAATTTGTCATTAGTGAAAACAGTGATGAGAAAAAAAGAACTGATTCACTTTTACCGTAGGCATCCAATCCCATGTACTGATGTGTATGTCGATACACATGGCTGGTCAGTTTTATACCTGAACGTTTCTCCCTCACAGTTGTAACAATATTAACAATATGCTGGTAAGCACAGTATGAGTATTCTGTATCATATTTAATACTTAAAACTTCAGATGGTGTATGTTTCAAGGCTGGTTCTCTAAGTTATGTATTGTTGATGGTACATGTGATACTTGGGTGGTTGTATGTGTCTCTCTTTGTTGTACAGTATGCATGCCGTGAAAAAATAGAGGCATCTGTCCATGAGTATTAATGAGTATTACTCATGTAAATATATCAGACTGTATACATCTTTAAAAAGTTTCATTTTGCATGTTTTTCATCTATTGTATAGATTATTCAAGAAGAAATGCCAAAATTTGATGATTGAAGATGTTTTTCGTGCATTGCTAAATATGCTGAAATCCTATCTTTTTTGTGTGTGTGTGTGGTGGGGGGGGGGAGAGGGTAGGGAGTAGGGGGTGGGGGAGACAATTATTTTATTGTTTTGGTGGGAGCAAGGCAAGTGAATGTATTAAAATATGAATAACAATCACTTCCCATCACAAAGTGTTCCTTCACATTCTGTATTGTTGTACATTCTTAAAACTGTCTTCACTACCATTGTTACATTTCAGATTTTTTCCTGTCAAAGTTACATGTAAATCAGGGTTTAAATTCACCTCCTAAATGGCAAAATAGCAACTTACATGTAACTCTACGACAGTAATTCTATTAGATCTGTAAACTTGTTTTCAGTAATCCATTCAAAGTACTCCAGTTTTGGACTCTTGTACAATAGCTTCTATCCCCATGAGGTGGGATCTTTTAGACTGTGTACTGGTCCATACATTTGAAAGAAATAGTTTCTTTAAATTGTAAAAAAAAAAGGGGGGGGGTGAACAATGAAATATCCTAGTATTATTCCATTGTAGAATAGTCTGATGTTATCTTTTTTTTGGCGTGAGTACTTTGCATTGTATTGTACTGACCTACCTGCATTACCTGGCTTGTACAAGAAAGTATAAGCACACCTATTGGCACAGTGTGCTGTAGAAGTTGGTTGCTATTGTGGAGTATTTGTGGTGTATGTGTACATGTAGTTAATCAGTGTATGATGAGTGTTTGCTTAACTCTTATCATATTGCTGGCACAATTTTGCTCCACAAACAGTCCTCTTCCTCTCAGTGGTTTCATTTTTAGCTCACCTGAGCCGAAGGCTCAAGTGAGCTATTGCGATCGCTTTTCGTCCGTCGTGCGTCGTGTGTAATCTATTTCACATTTTCATCTTCTTGTTTAAAAGGCATGGTTGAGTTTAGCCCAAACTTGGCAGGAATGACCCCTAGGGGGTGGGGGTCAGGGGTTCTCAAAAGGTATGCCTGGCCCCCCTGGGGGCCCAGGGGCAGGGCCCTAAAGGGACCAAAGTAGGTAATTTTCAAAAATCTTCTCTAGATCCAGAAATAGTTTAGTTAAGTCACTGTGTGTTTACATACCTGTACATGTGATGAATTATTGTTCCTTTTGACAATGCCCAGGGTGGCCCGTTTGGCCCCTGAGGGGGGCAACATGGGCCCTATTGGAATAATTCACGTTTACATCATTTTCTTTAAAGCACATCAGTGGATTTAGACCAAACTTGGTGGGAATGATCCTTAGGTGGAGGGGATAGAAGGTTCCTGAAATGGTACACCTGGTCCCCCTTGGGGGCCCAGGGGGCAGGGCCCAGAAGGGCCAAACTAGTTAACTTTATAACCACAAGCCGGTTTGTAACCAAACTTGGGTGGTAGACGCGTAACAGGGACCTCAATGTTATTTGGGAGTCAAAGGTCACATACATGTATGTAGGTCAAAGGTAAAATGAGGTTAAATGATAGAATACCTGCAATTTTCTACTGGGGTTGGTATCGGCCCATTTGTAATTAATTGGATGGTAGATGCCTTTGTATCGGGATCTCAATGTTGAATTGGGGTCAAAGGTCACTTAAGTAGGTCAAAGGTCAAATGAGGTCAAATGTTAGTATAAATGGACGAGAAATATTATGGCTACATGTAGATTGCCTTGTTTTTATAAAAATTGATGTTAGAATTTGAATTAACTATTATACGGCAAGGGGATATCAGGCTCCAAGGGCCAAACTATGTATAATTGATGTTATCTCTATGGGAACTACAGAGAGTTTGCAAGACCTCAGGTGAGCCGCTTTTTAATTTACCCCAATCTTGAGTGAAGTGAGTTGCGAGTGAAGCGAGTGCTCAGAAAAGCTAGTCTAAGTGTCCAGACTCATACCTAGTCCGAGTGTCTGTACTGCCTTAGGATTAGGGTGAAAAAAGAGAACAGTCTAAAACTTAGACTAATTCAGTACAGGCATGGTACAGGGGAACCTCGTTATAACGAGGACCTAAAAACTATGGAAATTTAGGAACAGTGATTTTCCGTTTTCCAGTAAATTGAAACGGAAAATCCGCTTCGGTTGTGAACTTTTCATGTGAAAATTGATGGAATCCACCTTTGCAAAACGGAATTCATGTTTTTGCTGTGTATATTTTCTATGACTTAACGGAATTTCCATTTTTAGATCAAGTTGAAACGGAATTACAGGTACTCAGAAACGGAAAAGACCGTTTTCTGAAGCGGTAAAATCACTGTCTGTAGAAATTACCTTGTTATATCAAGTTTCTCGTTATTACAGAGTACAAAAACAAAGAAATACAAAGAGCTGGGACCTGCAGAATCACCTTGTTATAACAAAATTTTGTTATATCCGACCTCTTTATAACGGGGTTTCACTGTATTATCATACCAGACCACTGAGACCAGACATCAGAAAGCAACATCAAACCTACTAAAAATTGTTCAGAATGACATGATGTAGGATTATTATGATTTGAATAATCAGTGAGGATTTGCTGTACATTTCCCTCTTATTTGGCAAAACTATTGGGGGTAGGGGCCTGACATTGGTTTTTTTTTCTGAAAAATGGACATGTTTCACATTCAAACCATGTGATTTTTCACTTCAGGTTATTAATCAGATAAATGTACATGTACAATAGGAGAATATTGCATTTTTCACCATTTACCAAAAACTGTACACTGTGTGGAGAAACTGAAATCTCCCATGCACAGATTAACTGAACTCATTGTTACACGATTTTCTTCATGAATGGATATTATGTAATAGCTAATCAGTCTTTATAGTAGACAGGCATTGTACGTGTAGTTCATTCGTGTGTTGTATACACAA
>JZLH01S0514784.1:14875-26727 GCA_001188425.1 Eucidaris tribuloides
AAATTGATGGCATTGCAACACCTTAACACTATAAAATATTGAATATTTCAAGGACACATGTACATCAATTTCTTGTGGCAGGACTGTAGTTCTTAACATTGAAGACGTGCTATTAACTCGTAAAAATTATGTCTGGCCAATCCCGGGTTGAAACATTGGAATCTGTGTGGAAAGCAGAATAATGAATTAGATGATTCCATGATAATGGATGATAGAGATTGATGGATGATGGTGATGATGATGATAATGAATGACTTGATGGATGTGATGATAAGGGTGGTAATGATGAGGGTAAGATGATGAGGATGAATCGACTGAGGGACGATCGTAATGATGATAGGCGATGATATGAATCGATGATGGGTGATGATGCATGACAAAGTGATGAGGAGAAGGAGGAGGAGGATAATGCAGGATGATGATGATGATGAAGAATGGTGATGATGGAATTGATGGACTGATCGAATGGTGGTGATGTGTGTGTCCTGTTGCTGTCATTATGGTGCTGATGAATGAAATAATAATATAGATAATGGATGATCATGATCGATAATAACTGATAAAAATATGAATAGTGATGAAATGATGACTTCATTTTCATCGCAGAGCAAAGGAGAATGTTGTTGTCAGTCCCATGCCCATGATGGCAATGATGATGACGAGATGTGATGATGATGACCCCCAAGTGATGAAGGAGAAGGAAGGAGCGAGGATAATGAGATGATGATGATGATGAAGAGATGGTGATATGGATTGATGGTGATGATGAAATTGGTGGTGATGGTGGTGTTGTTGCTAGCATATTGGTTGAGATGGAATGACAATAATAATGATTGTAATGATGACATATCGATAATAATGAATAATAAATTAATAATAGTGATTATGATGATAAATGATGACTTCATTTTTCATGTGCCAGAGCAAAAGAGAATGTTTGTGTCAGCTCCATCTCAATACAACTGTCTGATATGTAGAAAATTAAATAAATAGGCAACAGAATTTTTGGTAACTAAAAAAAAAACCTTTTTGGGTTGATATGTGGTTATGCAAGTACATCTGGGTATGAAGGCCCAATTGGTAAACCTGTTGCATTTGATAAAGTAAATTGATGCATAGTTTCACCAATCAAGCTATTGAACAATTACCCGATTGAAACGAAGTGACGAGATATCTCATCGGCGAGTTATGGAAATGCCGTGTTAAAGCGAAATCAAATCGTCTCAACGGGTTAGAATATGTAGTTAAATGTAGCTTGTAGTTCTAATGGCACTTAATGCACAAGATTTGAAGATTCTAAATCATGTGTGTTTTTCGTCATAAAAGACTGAAATCACTTTGTTTAATGAGCAAAGATATTTAGGTAAATTGCCTTGATTTTATGTAACTGCAATATTTGTGGTATGATGCATATCTAGGTATCGACATTTGAAAATCTGGACGGGGTCGGCATACGCTCGCAGAGAAAAAAAAATTAACGATATAACAATTTCAATAGCATGGGACTAACACTGCTGTGGTGCAAAAATCCCACTAATGATGAGGGGCAAAATGCAGAGAAAAAGGCAATGAATCGCACTTTTGTTGATTAACTAAACTAAATCCTTTTGACTATATAATATCCTCTTGTCACTTCACGATGATGTATTTCTTTATTAATGATTTTCCTCCACTTTCCCCAAAGAAATTGACAGACAGCTACTTGTATCGCGAGCTGTCTGGACGGAGCCGCAAGTTAGGATAGTGTAAAACAATGCGCAATATCGGATAGCAATAGTAGAGAATAGTTCTGCAGAAATTCACACTCTCAAAATCATAAATGGCGGTTTGTAGGCACGGAAGAACAGTGCAATAAGCGTAGAGAAATGCGCAATGTACAAAGCAAAATTCAAAGGAATTAACATCGTGTCTACAAGTAAGAGTAACATTTAGTGGAAATATTACGAATGAAAGTGGTATTTTGGCCACTATAGCTGAAATTCTGTCTTTTGAAAACTATTTTTGTATCAACAAATGTGTTACTCGCCATATGTTGAATTTGAATGTCGGGTACCCGAATCGGAAAATTCTATCCAATTTTGACTTCTGGCGGGAGATACCGAAGGATAATCCGTTTGACTGCATGCTCTTATTTTAAGCATATTGGAGACACACATGTCTAATAATTTGAGTACGAGTGCCAGTACAACCCTCACCCCCCAAAAAAAAGTAAGCACAAAGTCTGTAATACTCAGTCACATCATAGATACTAATTTAATTTGGTCCTTAAGATTGAGGCCGATATAATTTATTACGGTAGGCAAATTTCATTCAAGTACAATATTTTTGTTCAAAATATTATAGTGTAGTAAAACATCTGCAAGTGTATAATTTTTCTAATAATATAACATTTAGGGAAATTAATGTTAAAATTCACCTTTTAAAATAAAAAATTAACTTTTACTGTGTACAATGTATTTGCAAACCTCAACTTAGGACAACATGACATACATTATACATGTAATTTAGTTGTTATGTACATGATAATCATATACTTTACATTTCTATTTAAATAAATCTACACAAAAGTTTTGGCTAAATGGTGTAAAACAGAGCCTCGCTAATATTAGCTTGTGGTATATCACTCAGTGTAATAGGATACGATCATCAAAATAGTGTGCTGTGTTGGTTCAGCTGTTAAAGACATGTGTTGGAGTCAGACAGGTCAAGGTCATTATGACGCTGCATTAATTATGATGAGTAGTGTGCACTGCAGTGCACTATGAAAAGTAAATTGATTGAGCCTCGCAAGTATTTTACAGATTGTCGCGCTTAGCCTTCATAGAGCCTCGTCACGCTTAATTTAGTCTGTAGCGCCCAGTCCATCCAAACGAAACGTAAATTTATGCGCATCTCAAAGGGTAAATTATATTTGAGGCTGGAGGCTTTATCTATTGAATGGCACAAGCGATTGACGTAAAGATAAAAATCTGCGCCGTGAGTACAGGGCTAGCAACCTCGACTCAGTTTTGTAAGGTGCTTGATAAGGTCATTGTAACGTTCGTTATGAAAAAGAATTATAGGTAATCATAATTAATCGAATGAGGCGTAACAGAATTGGTCACATGACTTGCAGCAATCTCAAATTGTACTAGTTTATTTCTTGACGTGTGTGGATGCATGTGTACCGTACCATGTAATGTGTTTTCATGACTATCGGAAGCACTGTTACAAGAGCCATGAAGGGAATATAATGGATAATCAGTTTTAGATTAAAATGTTCTTGAAAAAGGATTTAGAAGAGAGATCTATTCATATTGTGATTGTCAAGTCAAATTGTGTGGATTAGCTGCTCATCGCAGAAGAGTTATTCTCTGGTGCATCAATGGAGTAATGACGCAGTAAGTGGTATGTTGAAGGAGATGTAGCCGGAGCAACCAACAGGAATAAATTAAAGGTATTAGGTAAATTTAGCCACATTATAAACAAAATTGAGGGCTAACATGATGCTTCCATGGCTACGACTTGTTGTGATAGAGGTCTAAAAATGACGGCCCGTGAAAAAATGATATTCACAAATGATTATTTAGTTGCTTAAAAAAGTGAGCAATCGTAGTTATCAGATTCATGCCCATTTTCTCGCATAGACTTACATGTGTGTAACCTAGGCTAATTTCAACTCGCCCCCGAGTTTCTAATTGTTTATCATGCAATAATTGCATTGGCAATGTAGAACTTTCCAAAATTTTGTATTCTAGGTGTTTATTTGTCCATTTGAACACTACTAATGTTAAGCTCAGAGTTAAAGTCTGACAATTCTTAAATATGAAGGCTCCACAATGTTAGCCATCACTTTAAAGAATTGTGTCATTCATTTGCACGTCACAAAACACACACTAAATGAAATTGAAATCAGCTGAAATCATAATCAATGTTGAAGATAAGTATAAATAAACACTTCATATGAGAATTGGGGTAAAAAATTTGAGTTTGGTTAAAATCTGGACGGTTAAACCTTCATCCTTTTTCAAATTTTATACTCAAGAAGGCAATTTAAAAATCTGGCGACGTGCAAACGTGTACGTGGCGTCCAATATTGTCCGATAGCGTTTAGCAAAGTCTTGGGGCGGAGGTTAGCCTTAACCAATCAGTGGCGTCGCGCTGTCTTGCGACGATACACATAACCGCGTAAAATTGATTTCGGCAAGTTTTGAAGCAAAATTGAAACTCATCGGAAAGAACAACATTCTGGTAAATGCGTTATTAGTTTTTCTCATAAAACAACAAATCAATGATGTATGAAATCGCAAATTTTCAACTAGCACCATTTGTAAATAATAAACTACCGGTTTGTAAATTGATAATGAAGGGAAGTAATGGACTTGCACATCCTGAACATCTTTAAAGGTAATTGAATGTGCTGTTGGCGAAGTCTTCAACTTGGGGTAAAAAAACTAAATCTCTAGAATCAAGTTTAGTATGCAGGGATTCTACCGTGTGAAAATTTCGTAGTCAAAAGTTGATCATTTAAAATTTGTCCATCAGTTATTAGCACTTGAATACAACAAATTTGTAGTGGTAGCCTCACATGTAATACTGGGATTAAATTAGTTGTAAACCGCAATAAAATTAAACGCTGCTGTTTCATGGGCTTGATTCTCCTCAAATAAACAACTCAAGAACAAATCACTTCCAGCATGGATAGCCATCCACTGGTGTAGCATTTGGTTTATCTTTAAACCAGTTGGTTCTAAAGACAATTTTTATTTCTCCCAAATATGTCAGCTGAAGCTTTAAAAGAAGATCGATGTACCCGGCAACGCAACAGGAATAAATTAAGAAAAAAATTTCATTGTGAGTAATTTTGTCAGAGAATTATGGTACATGGTGTAAAGAAAGCATAAATAGTAGTGGTACTGTGACATTTACCTTCAACAAACCCTATCAAATTTAAATTTCTGTTGATTTAGTCTCTTTGGAAGCTTGTCCCTACTAGTCAGCGATCGCAGAAACAGGCTAGCAGGGGGAGGAGCTTATTAATCAAGAAGTTGCTTAATTAACCATTGGAGACGATTTAATTTCATAAAACAACATTTCACAGATGGCTCCAACACGGAGTTAAATAGCACTTAGTCCCGAACGGTTAGATATGGGGCGATTAACGACGTGTTGGCGCATCAGCATATGGTCACATCAGTCAGGTCAAGGCCAAGTGTAACATGTGATCGATTGGTTGAGGGCAGGAATAACGGTTACTCTAATCGAAAGAAGAAAGAATTGGGCACAGGGAAAGAAATGTACTAAAGAGTCACAGTTTTAAGTGTTTGTATGACTGTTGCGTAACATCTAGTTCCTCGTAATTGTTGATAAGAGAATTGTCAAGATATAAGAATATACACTTGAGCGTCATTTTTTTGTCATTTTTTTTTTGGCAAAAAGTCTGAAGAAATATGTAATCATGAAAACACGGAAAATCGCAATGATTAATTTTAGGAATGTGAAAAAAATAGGTCCTATAATTTTTGGAGGAAAACTTCCATTCCAGCAGAGTATAAATACACAGAGAAAGAATCCTAATCAACCCAGAGTGGTCATAGACCTTACTGTACAGAACTACTAATGGCTAACTTGTACATTACAAGCATGAATTTTTTGTATTATTTTAGGCAGCATTTCTACAAATAAGAAGCTGTTTGATATCAGCAGTAAAGCTACACATACCATTAATAATAATCATACATGTAATCATTACATGTAGTATATGGTGCATCAATATAAAAGTATTTTTTCGCAGGCAGAGCTGTTATGAAACAAATAATTCCCAGCAATTTATGTTATTGTCAGTCCCGTTATAGAAATTATTTAAAGATGAAAATGGGGTGGGCCGCTGGCAGACTTCTCCGCACATTTTGGGAAAGCAGACTTGGGATACATGTATCTGCTTCAGCATACAATTATAATGTAGCAACTTGGCAATCAAAATCAAATAATAGGATAGGTCATCATTCATGTCGGGACTCATTTTTAGCTCATCCGCCGAAGGGGCCCGAGCTTACTGCGATGGCGTGGCGTCCCGTCGTCCGTCCTTCGTCCTTCGTCGATCTTAGCCGTCCTTTCTTCCGTCATTTCCGTCCTCCGTCGTCGTCTATTTGAAAAGTTTCTTCTGTCGTCATTTCTCACCCGATTTGTTCTGATTGTTTCATATGATAGGCAGGTGGGGGTATTTAAAACTCTACAACGAATTGTGAATTCATTATAATATCTTAATTTATAGCAAATTTATTCAAGAATACAAAAAAATGCTTCTACTCCTTCATATTCTCAACGATTTGATTGTGATTGCTTTATTTGGTGGGGCTGAGTTATGCACATTAAACTTCTACACAGAATTTTGCAATTATACTGCCATAATTAATTATGGGTAATTATGCAAATTTATTCCAAAATAACAAAAAAAGTCTTCTTCTCCACAGTTTCTTGACCGCAATTTCATTTGTTTGTTTGATCTGATAGGGTAGCGTGGGGCTTCAAGACTTTCTACACAAAATTTTGAAAATTAATCAATTATGGTGCAAATTTAAAATTAATTATGCAAATTATTCAAACACAATAAAAGCACAAAATACTTTTCTCTATTAATTTGCTCAAACCAAGATTTTGATTAGTTTGGCTTTATCTGGTAGAGGCTAAGGTTGGTACACTAAAGTTGTACCGCAATTTTAATGTCTCCATTAATTAATATGGTAATTATGCAGATTTATTCGCAAAATAACAGAAATTGCTTCTTCCCTCACTTTCTTGAGCAATTTTCATTCTGATTTTGTCTCGCCTGCTAGCGGAGCGAGAAATAGGTTATTCTACGAAATATCCCTACCTAAAATACAAGCTCTATTAAATAGACAATACAGGGATACCATTTACCTTCTGTGGATATCATGATAAGTGGTCTAACTTCCGAGTAGTGGTGCCGGTAAAACTTTGCACGCATATACATTAGATGGTGTTACTCGTATAAGCTCTCATCATGATATAACTCTCTCTTCTTATCAGTAACGATCAATGTGTGAAATGTAATTATGAGAAAACATTTGTGCTAGATTGGGTGAACTCAGCCTAATACATAAAAGTGTAATTCAGCCACACATAAATGTCTGTAACTTGATTACCATTTAATCTTACAAAATATCTTATATATTTATTCAGGAATGTAGTCGAGGCCGGCCTCGAGGCCGGATTTGACGGCCTTGACCTTTGGCCTCGACGCGAGTCACGTGTACAAAGTCTATGAGAAAAACATTTTCTAGCAACCTCGTGATTCGAAACAGCCGGCTCGACTACATCCCTGTTATTATTATTATTGTTATTATATCATCGTTATCATTATTGTATATTATTATTATTATTTTTATTATTAATCATTATCATTATATCATTATCATTATCATCGTGAATTTGTCATTAGTGAAAAGAGTGATGAGAAAAAAGAAACTGATTCACTTTTACCGTAGGCATCATTCCAATGTATGATGTATGTCGATACACATGGGGCGTCAGTTTTATACCTGAACGTTTCTCCCTCAGCAGTTGTAACAATATAAAAATATGTCGGGTAAGCACAGTATGAGTATTCTGTATCATATTTAATACTTAAAATTCAGATGGTGTATGTTTCAAGCTAAGTTCTCTAAGTTATGTATTGTTGATGGTACATGTGATACTTGGGTGGTTGTATGTGTCTCTCTTTGTTGTACAGTATGCATGCCGTGAAAAAATAGAGGCATCTGTCCATGAGTATTAATGAGTATTACTCATGTAAATATATCAGACTGTATACATCTTTAAAAAGTTTCATTTTGCATGTTTTTCATCTATTGTATAGATTATTCAAGAAGAAATGCCAAAATTTGATGATTGAAGATGTTTTTCGTGCATTGCTAAATATGCTGAAATCCTATCTTTGTGTGTGTGTGTGGGGGGGGGGGGGAGAAAATTATTTTATTGTTTTGGTGGGAGCAAGGCAAGTGAATTTTTTAACATACAAATAACAATCACTTCCCAGTCACAAAGTGTTCTTTCATATTCTGTATTGTTGTGCATTCTTAAAACTGTCTTTACTACCATTGTTACATTTCAGATTTTATCCTGTCAAAGTTACATGTAGATCAGGGTTTAAATGCACCTCCTAAAGAAATTCTATTAGATCTGTAAACTTGTTTTCAGTAATCCATTCAAAGTACTCCAGTTTTGGACTCTTGTACAATAGCTTCTATCCCCATGAGGTGGGAACTTTTAGACTGTGTAGTGGTCCATACATTTGAAAGAAATAGTTTCTTTGAATTGTAAAAAAAAAGGGGGGGGGGTTAACAATGAAATATTTTAGTATTATTCCTTTATAGAATAGTCTTACATTATCCTTTTTGGCTTGAGTACTTTGCATTGTATTGTACTGACTGTCACTGACCTACATTACCTGGCTTGTACAAGAAAATAAGCAAACCTATTGGCACAGTGTGCTATAGAAGTTGGTTGGTATTGTGGAGTATTTGTGGTGTATGTGTACATGTAGTTAATCAGTGTATGATGAGTGTTTGCTTAACTCTTATCATATTGCTGGCACAATTTTGCACCACAAATAGTCCTCTTCCTCTCAGTAGTTTCATTTTTAAATATTTCATTAATATTTGATATCTGCAAGTCTATTGAGTGAATCCATGGTTTCATTTTGTTGTACCGTGTTAATATTTTGATTTCTGTGTGTGTATTTGAGTGAGTACAGTAAGTTACTTTGTTTCATATGCTGAAACTTTCTGTATTAACTCTTTTACAGGAAACACTGTTGACATGTATTGGTAAAATAAATCAATTTCAGTCAGTCAAAATAAAACAATGAGAGTAAATTCAATTGTTAATATTAATTGTTTACTAGGAAGAGGAAAAGGAAATTAATTACTCATAAAACTGGTAGGGTTACATTGAATATTTTCTTACAATTTGAGATTTTTATCACAAGGTGTTTTTTTTGGGGGGGGGTGGGGATGGGAATGGGAACAGTGTGCACATTTTATTTACATTTGTGGATATTGCAGAACTCATGTAGTAAATTCAGAAATCTCGTGCAAAATCAATTCGATAGAAAGGGCCTGTACACTTTCTGCACGTCGCTTATTGTGGGTGTAAAAATTTATAGCTGTTTGACACTGAATTGCTTATTTGTGGCACTTTTCAAGAATGCTCGACATGCTACTTGGTCAATCTTATGAAGTTTTCAGCAATCTTTTATGTAAGAGTACGGCATGGTATTATCATACCAGACCAGACATCAGAAAGCAACATCAAACCTGTTAAAAATTGTTCAGAATGACATAATGTAGGCCTACATGTAGGCCTATTATGATATGAATAATCAGTGAGGATTTGCTGTACATTTCCTTCTTATTTGGCAAAACTATTGGGGGTAGGGACCTGACATTGTTTTTTTTCTGAAAAATGGACATGTTTCACATTCAAGCCATGTGATTTTCACTTCCGGTTATTAATCAGATAAATGTACAATAGGAGAATATTGCATTTTCACCATTTACCAAAAACTGTACACTGTGTGGAGAAACTGAAATCTCCCATGCACAGATAACTGAATTCATTGTTACACGATTTTCTTCATGAATGGATATTATGTAATAGCTAATCAGTCTTTATAGTAGACAGGCATTGTACATGTAGTTCATTCGTGTGTTGTATACACACTATTTGGCACTTTCGGAGGTATTGTGTATAATGTGATCAGACATACGCAGTCAAAATAAGCAGCCTCCAGCTCCTGCAAACTCTGTGATTGTGTCTTTGTCCAGTCTTGGAAGGTGAACAGGTTGCCAGACATCATGCCCAGTTTTGGAATGTATGTCAGTTTCTGAATCGACATTGTAAATATTCCTGGAGAGCGGCCAGACTTCAGCCCCATTCAGATTGAAACTGATGTAGGTGAGGTGGTTCGGAGCGGTCTTAAAACACTCCATTAGCCCCCTTCAGATGGCACAAAGTAGGCAAAGCAGCTATGCCTTTTCGCCATCTTAAACTGTTACCATTCACACAGCAACCAGAAAGGTGGAGTCGCTACTTGCCTCGCGATGCCGGAACAGGAAGTTGATATTATATACGCACGATTGTCTTCGGTTTTTCGGCGTGGATGTTGGTAAACTCTGCATGCATCACTGTGCAACGAGAAACAGGCAGCTTAACCCTTTCACACCTTTTTGGCAGCTCTGAAACACCTCCGGAGGTATTTCATAGCAGGCTCAGAGCGGGCTCACTTAACACTCCTTTTCACCAGCTTTATCAGACAGAAAGTGGAGGGGTAGCAGAGACGGTTAATAGCCTGCGAAGTTGGTCTATCTGAATGGGGTTTTTGAGTACCGGTACTCTTGGAACAACCCACATAGTAAAGTACACTCACTGTCGGGGTGTATTGATTGATGGGGAAACCCGATGCCGCCTAATTTTTGTTGTCTTCCCGATCACGTGACCCCAACTTGGACTCGTTTAAGGCCACTGTGTACATTGTGACGTTAACCTGCAACGTGGACTTGCTACAAAGTTGATCCAGTTAATATACATGTACAATGTGCTCATTCATTCAGTGAAGCCAATGTTGTATAAATTGTTGTCTAATTCTTACACAGGCTAATAAAGGAAGTGGAAACATTCATAGCTGAAATAATTTGTATTTCTGATTTACATTTTGAAAAGGAGTGTATGAAAAGTGGGAAGTGCTGAGAGGAAAACACAGTATTTTCATTATTCTACCAAGTGAATGGATTGGTCTACACATTTCTGTGGCAAAGAGAGTAAGCCCATGATTTGGATGCATGTGTTGTCTAACGAGGTTTGATCCAAGGACCTTACACTTCTGGAGCTTGTTGGTGTACCACTCTGCCTAGATGGTGTGAACGTCTATGTGTACGATTTGCATTCACATACAGGATTCAGGTCATATATTTATAAGATCCCTGTGAAATTACAGAGCAGAGAAGTGCCAGAAATTATTTGAATGACTTCACCGTGTGTTAATTTGTTGGAATACACCTGACTCAAACTGTGATTTCACAATGGATGTCTGGAATTGTGCATTTTATCGCCCAAAGTGAGAGTTTACATGACATTCTAAAGCGAATCCCATGCGACTATAAATATCATCTGAACTTGATTGTGCCCAGTATTATTACCATATTGCCGTGAGTGAAATATGGCCGACTGTATGGTGTCTATATACATCATTTCAAAACTCAGTGATTGATATACTCTTTCCTTTCTATTTGTCTCTCACTTTGTTGCTGCTATTCTGAACCAAGCAGACCATATGTTGTTTTTGAAGGAGTGAACAATGTGTTGTGAAACAGAGGCTCCAACTCCATAGTTCTGCTGTTATAGTACTATACTGTACATGTATGTACAGCTACGTTGAGCTGTGCAAAATTTTGTTGCATAATATTCACTACAACTGGGATCATGATTTGTGGAATATGACGTGAACATTCAAGATGCTGAGCGAGAAAAATTTGGAGAGAGTAAGGTATGAAAAAATTTCCCCTTGATTTTTACATAGCTATCTCAACCGATGCCTGGAACGATTAACAGTACTGTTAACATGTGTAGCATTTTGTACTAACTTGCCACATAGAGTAACCTTTAGATTGTATAATTTGTAGGTTCACTTTGATTCTAACAGTTATAACTTTTCACAGATGTACAAAAAAAGTGGTGTACGTAGTTGTACATTAAAGTATGTATAATCATTGTATTTTTATCATTTAATTATTTTCTGTAGTTACAATTAATTTTGGAGAGTTTTAATTTTGGGTCAATCAGTTACCACAGAT
>JZLH01S0514784.1:47714-59816 GCA_001188425.1 Eucidaris tribuloides
GTTGTTTGACCAGGATCACTTGAGCCCATTTCTCCCATAGACTTCTGTGTGTCACCTAGCGTATAAAATCGCCCTGGTTTTATTCTTTATTCATGATATTAACTTGCAATGTGGCAGCTGTAACTTCAATTTTTATTTAGGGTGTTTATTTGTCCATATTGAACACTAGTATGTAGCTCAGATATCAAAGTTTTGACAATTTTTTTAAATGTTGAAGCTCCACAATGTTAGTATCTCTTTAAGTTAATCGGTTAATAATCAAATTAAAGCAACAAACTGTGTTGTATTTCAAAACAACCTTGTAATGATGAAAATACTTTTGAGATAACAGTCTCCCTAGTATGAAACTCAGGTCCCTTTAACATTTTCTAGGAGTTCATTTTCCAAACCAATATGCGATTGGATATCCACATAACAAAGGTTGCAATAAGGTCTCTAAATGTAATAAGTATATTATTAATTGTGACCTGTCACCACAAAACCCTACCATAAGTCGGAAAAATAGAAATGTGCACTTTTCATTACTGAAAATTGCTTTTATACCCGTCTGTCCTTTGTAGTGAGGGATGAACCTAACAAATGTCAAAACCGTTAAATGAGATCCCCGTAGAAATACGGACAGACACCCGTCGGTCTAAACTTTTTGATGTACAAACATGCGACAAAGTAATGAATGGCCTTTATCAGGCCGGCACAAGAAAATTGCTCTGAAATTCAGTCTTCATTTATAAATTCTACTGAAATATGCTTTGATATGGCTAGTTCTGATGATCTGTTAACCATATATGTTGTAATGTATATGAAAATATAGGGTCAAGGATCACATTTCAAAGTTCTTTTCAATTTTGCAACGCAACTTTATTTTGTTTGCTATTCCATTCAAGTCACCACAGTGTAAACTTTGTTCGTTGTTTTCCAGTACAGGGCGTATGTGGTCCGCTATAGCTCTGCTTTAGCTGCCGTTTATTAGCTCTGCTTCAGGACCACAACATATAGTAAGGTTGTGGCGGGGGGCGGGACATATAATCTGGCTTGAATGGAGAATGTTGGTGGAAAATTGGTGAATATGATCGATTCCGTGATAATACAAAGATGCCAAGTGATAATGGTGTGGTGAATATTGGTGGATATGATCATTCTGATATGCTGTTGAATAAATGCTGGTGAATGAATGTTGTGAAAAATAATAATATAATAATAATAATAAAGATTCACCCGCATTGATTCACAGCATTTTATTCACCACATTATTCACCAACATTTATTCACCAACATATTACTTCACCAACATTTATTCACCAACATTTATTCACCACATTTATTCACCAACTTTATTCACCAACATTTATTCGCACCACATTTCTATTCACAACATTCATTCCACAACATTTTTATTCACAACATTTATTCACCAACATATTATCACCAACAATTCATTCACCACATTTATTCACAACATTTATTCACCAACATTATTCACCAAAATTTATTCACCAACATTTATTCACCAAACATTTATTCACCAATGTCATTCACCAATCATTATTAGCTATAGTCTATTCACCAACATTTATTCACCAACATGATTTATTTCAACAGCATGATCAGAATCATCATATCCACAATATTCACCAGCACCAGTTATTCACTTGAATTGTATTTTCACGGAATCGACATATTCACCCAATATTCACCAACATTTCACCGATTCACCAGATTAGTATGTCCCGGCCACGCAAGGCAGACACGCATGCCAGCGCCAACGCTAGAAATAATGCAGCCCCTTATTTCTTGCTAACATTGCCCTGTTTGGAATAAAATTTTCACTAGGATCATTACGCCTAGTAAGACATAAAATATGAAAGGAAATTACTTTAGAAGTAAAAGGACCTTGGAAGTCGGTACCCGTCACAAGAATCCGACCAACGGGAAATAAAAATGATTTTTTGAGCATTAGTGAAAAACTCTATAGCATCGTATCCATACACTTGCAACATGGTTAACACATTCTCATACTGCATCAAACATGCCACAAACATTGCTAAAATTCCTTATAAATTGTCGATTTTTTTTGTCGGAAATTGCGATGTCGCCGCGTATTTTTGAGGGAAATGCCGCATTGCTAGCACCTGTACACCGTGCTAAGCAGAGGGGTCACGAAAAACCCCGTAAAAAAACGAAAACATCAAGCGAAATTGACGCGGTTGTTACATACCGTATCACAACACATTGCTCTATCACTGCACCGGTAGGCTGAGAAAATAAAAAACGTGTTAGCAATCCGCGATCAGGGATTCTACCTGCATTTCGCTATTGGGTAGCGCACTAAACAATCGACCCGCCACGCGGGGCACAACACGCATCGGAGAGAGCCGCTGGAACGCTGCTGTTTATGCGCCGTCCACGTGAATTGCCGGTTTTGCCGCTGTGCGTGCAGCGCGCGCACGCGGCGCCGCAGCCATACATAAGTTTGTACATAGGTCGATTTGACGGCATACCCGGGCGATTCTTGGGCACAATAATACGTATCAGCGATCTGAGTTTGTTATTCTTTTTTTGGAATTTTACCTTTTATTTCAGTTTCGAAAAGTTTATTTCCAGATTTGGTGAAGGTAAAGATATATACTTTATTTACATCATGTATTACTTTATCAATGTGATAGAAAGAAAAGCTATTAATGCAAAAGTGCTTAAGTGCGTCGAAATCATTGGGTACCTTTACTCTACCCCTTTTCTCCAACCCCGAGATTTTCGGGTTTTTTTTCTTCAGCGTCCCTCGTTGCCTTAGTGAAGGTGTTTCAAAAATTTTACCTCGAATGTTGCACCATCATCTATGTTCATTGTACACATCGGGTCAGCCAGCAATAATTGACATGCTCGTACAGCCAGAATGAAAACTGCCAGCATCATTTTTCATATCGTCTGACTTCTTATTTTTCTTTTCGGACAATGCACAATTTTTTATGATAAAATAATTTGTAACATAATTTTGAGTAAAAATATTAATTTAATCGATAATATAATTTTTTTATTGTAATAATTAGTCTTTATTAATGGGGGAAAAATACAATTATAAATAAAATGTTTTGACATATGAATCTGTGTATCAAATTGTGTAGTCTTGTTTCAGAACTCAAATAGTCTGGGTTGTAAGCTGTTTCACTATTTCCCCATTCGTTAAGAAGTGCTGTATTAGTCCTACAGGGATAGTTACTACCTGGGTAAAAAGACTACTTGTCTGCAGGTTGTTTGACTGGCGATGTGTGTAGAGGTATGGAGGTAGAAAGGAAGGACAAAATTACGCCGAAAAAAGGAAGGGCCAAGAAGGTTGTTCCACAATTGTAAAGGGAACAGGTGAATTAATAACAGTGTATATAATACTAATGTGGTTAAAGAATTTTCAATAGAAAATAAATGGCTGCGAGAAATTTCACCCTACTTCCACATGTATTTACACAGTTTATACGTGGGTAACTATTGTTACCCACGATATACGGGGATGCCCGGGCCGTGGGGGCTGTTCGCAGTAAACCATTCCCCAGTGCCAACAAGCCATGGGGAGAGGCGAAGTGCGAAAAATTACGCAATTATCAAACACGTGGGACTGAAGAAACACAAAGGAGAAAACCGTGCATGTTTACAAAACATCCATCACACTTGATATGCCGCCACAAAATTAGTAGTCTTAAATCATTCTAGTGTGTTATCATGCTTACTTTACAGAAAAACCACATTTGAATTTTCACTTCGCATGTTTGTTTGACCCACCAAACGACTGGGGTGTTACTTTGCACACATGTGAGTTAGACTTAGAATTAGATTCAATAGGTTATTGCAGCCGGATCAGGCTGCCACTCAAAATATTTGATTTCCCCCTACGCCGCATGCGTATTTTCCCCTACAGACACCACTGTTTCCCCTACGCATAATTAAAAAACCAATATTTTCCCATACGAACCTATGTTTTCTCTAGCAACAATTGACTTTTCCCTAAGAAGGTTATGTTTTCCTAAAAAATAATCTTAGAAATGCAAAATATTGATCACAATTTCTTTCGCGCGGAGATGGACAAATGGTGCGAATATAATCGGATTTCCTTGGAAAAATTAAAATATTTCTGTAAATTGTCAAATACCCCTACATCCCCACAAACATCAAAAAACCCTACGTTTCCCCTACGCGAAGGTCATTCTTCCCACGTGGGTATCCCCTATTATAAACTGCTTTCATATATTCTTGTTCAATTGATTGCGTTTAAAAGGTATGTCACATGATGACAAATAAAACCATCTACCGTTGCGTAGTCTGTGAAAGAGTACTATTTAGCGATCCATAAATATCTACTTCAAAGCCGTAAATAGTACTTTTTCGCAATTCTTGATTTGCTCACCGATTTGTATCGATCTGTCGGCATTTAGCCAATCAGAGGTTAGCTCATACTGGGCTTATGCCAGCATCCGCGAATAGTTCACCGCACACCAAAACAAGAAAAAAAGGCAGGAATGTTGAGTTTTTATATGAAATTTAAACAATGGTTCATAAAGTAACACTATTCGAAAAGTATGTAATTCCCTGTTGTATATGCATTTTACTCATTAAATATGTCTTGTTCTTTCACAATATACTTTTATATATTTCGTCGCGCCGCTCCCTGGCGGCGATGGCCTTGCGCTGATGCAGGAGCTACAGCTATACAGGGCGTAGCTGGTTTGGGCACGGGAGGTGCACATCTTGGAGTGAACTTAAATTGACATGCGGGAGGTGCACTTCTTTGGAGTGGAACTAAAGTTTGAGTAAATCAGGCGTATGTAAAGCAGAAAAAGTGGTGCAAATTTTGTTTTTCTTTCAGGAGCGGACTCTCATGGCTGCTGCGGGGGGCGTGCACGTTGCACCCAGTGCACCCCCCGCCTACGCCCTTGTTATATACGCCTACACAATGTCACAGATTGCACAGTAGCGAATGTCAATATCTGGTCATTTCGTGTTTCGCCGATTGCTTAACGAACTGGACGTCTAACTGTATAATTACCATCATCGGCAGATCGTTAGTGTGGGAATAATGAAATTAAAATTGTTCGCGTATAAGTATGACCAAGTCGTGAATTCTGTCGTTAGCAACACATACGCCCGACGCTATAATAGTCCACGAACTTTCGGAACTCTTGCTTCATATAGTAAAGAACACGACGCTTGTGTGTCACGTTGCTGGCTACATGAGATAGCTGCGTGTGTTTATGTGCGTGTGAACCCGTGTTCAAACCACGTACGCTCACAGTTTTTTGCTTTTACATCTTTTTACTTTTTTTCATTAACTGTCTTGCGGGGGTACAAATACTTGTTCTGTGCGGTAAGAACGTTTAGTCGTTACTGTAATGTATTTAATTGTGAATTAGTGACCTATAGCTAACGTAAGTTAAATCTAACGTTTACGTTAACGCGTGAGTTAACGTTCACGTTTAATTTGCAGTAGGCCTACATTTATTGAAATCTTTTTAACCAATTCAATAAACCAATGAATATATGAACTGTAAGGTTGTATAAAAACAATATTGACGGCCTTCATTCGAGCTTCTAGTTTAAAAACTAATGGTCCTTCCGGTGACTGCAGTAGCTACATTTTGCTTCGGGGCTACGCCCTCAGCAAAATAGTTATATTGCATCACTCGGGCCTATAGTTTTAACTATTAGCAGGCGCTCATGGCCCGTACTTGTATACAACTACGGCATGGCCAAAATCCCCTACGGTATGATTTCCCTACGAGTGGCAGCCTTGAGCAGGATCATTCAGGGCTGCATCAAAATTTTAATTTTCCCCTACGCGCAGGGTATTTTTCGCACTACGGACACTACTTTTCCCCTACGCCTGTACCCAATTTTCCCCTTACAAAATAACCAAAATAATGCAAGAAATTGGTCTACGTAATTCTTCGGCCGGGTACAGAAATTCTTATGAAATCTTTGCGAAATAAAGATGTTTCTGAAAATTGTTCAAAACCTTAGTGTCTAACATCCCTTACACAATCATCAAAATTCTCTACTTCCCCCCTCCGGCACCGGTTGCGGGGGGCAGAGTTCACTACAACGTTGTACACATGCGCGTGTGCAAAAAAACGAGTAAAAAGGGTTGTTTTTTTCACGGTTCCGGGCGATGTTTTACTCGACGTACATTGAAAAGGGCCTCGAGTCAAAGTTCGAAGTCGAGTCATGAGGGGTTTCGAGTTCTCGAGTCTGGTCCGCAGTCATTTTCGATAACGTTCGAGTCAAGTCGAGGTTCGAGTAACAGAAATTCGAGTCAAGTCGAGTCGAGTCGAGTCGACGCAACGTGGCGAGTCAAGTCGAGTCGAGACGACGCAACGTGGCCTAAGGTCGAGTCGACATGTTTTGTAATAACAATTATTATATCAAAGAAAGAGAAAATTTGACCCAAGTAATTTGATCCTCATTGTACAGATTTCAATATTTTGTTGGCTCACGAGAATTTTTTGTAACCGCAAATTACTTATTAATCCTTACACCGGAACACGTATTATGAAAATTGAAATCTCACTTTTCCCCACACTAATGGCACAACTTTTATGAGCAGAAAAGTCACTCGAAGGTATCTGGCTTTTGCATTAAGAAGTATGAACATTCATTTATGAATTATGTGTCAAATAAAGAATTTATTGTTGCCAATTTGAGTATGTTATAGGAGCTAATTTTTTCCTTATTATATTCAAATGGGGACGTTCATCTTCAATGAGTTTGTAAGTCTAAAGTTACTTTGAGGTGTATGCGGATCTTTTCATGTGTTTTTGGGGGGGGGGGACAAAACATTTTTTGCCCAAATATCTGCAGCCGAACAATTCATTTTATTTATTATTATTTTTTCTAATTTGGTTATTGCTAGCGGGAGCAGAAGTGGAGTTTTCATGTGACGAGTGAGGGCACGAAAACGCCAAAGGCGAAATAATATACCCTGGTGTGCAGGGGAAAAAACGCCCCGAGCGGGACACATGTGTTAAAAAAAATTGGACAATTTGTAACTTCTAATATCCCCTCATCCCCATATTGTAAGAGTTTAATAATCTAATTTCATCACATTCATCCTTTAAATATGTTTGCCGACACAAAATCTATACAAAATGCTAACAAAATGGAAAAAATATTAAAAATAGTTAAAGTTTTAAATTGAGGGGTGGGAAGATTCCCCAGAAAACAAAGGGTCAAGGGGACACTGTCCCCGCCCCCCCCCCCGATTCGCGTCGAATATGAAGGGGTGGACACTGAAAGGGGATTCGCCCAGGTAAAAACAGCATTCAGAATACATGTATTATTGATAAAAGTGGTTGCTATAAGTCGCCCTGTTTATGCTTTTAAAAATGTGATGAAAAATTCAATAAATTGCAGAAAAATAGGAAGTGATATTGATACTGAATAATCCCTTATCCTTAAATTTTAACTGGGGAGGGGTCTGGGAGGGAGTTCCCCCTCTTCAGGGTGAGAAATGTTGCACTTTTCAAATTTGCCCTTATAGTGACAAGGTCCGTGAATTTGTATTTTCATTGCCTCACTAATTTTCGCTAGTATGACACCTTAAAACTGACTTTTCAAAAAAAAAAAAAAAAACATGTGGGGAGGTCGTTGAAGGGGATATACCCTGCTAGCAGAAAAGGGCACATATAAGATGACTAAGATGGCGGCAATCAGGAACAATGGTTTAGTGGTCATCGTTTGTGTTAATTATGGATATCTGAAATCCATAGCTTGTACAACTTATTGAAAAGGAACGGGAATATTTGGTTTTAGTTTTTCAATGATTTTATTTTTTTATTAATATCATGTGGACAGCTTGCTATATTTGCTTAGCAATTTTAGCGTGAGAGATCTGAGATTAGTCTTGTGTTACGGCCCGTATTTTTTTTGAAGCAACAAAACATATATCATTTTTTTAAGATAAAAGCACATGAAATTCCCTTTACATATCCTGTGATTTTAAAAAAAAAAATCTACTATTCAGTTCACTTATTGAGAATTGTTTTTAAAGTCGTATTTTAATGGGCGTCTAACTTCAAGGCGTGCACCCTGTAACAGAGATTAGTTTTAAGTTAGGATTGTGGTCGTTCTTCTGCTCTCGTCAAGGCTTGCCACTGTAGGAGGAAAATCCCTACCGTAGCGGAATTTTAGCAGACCGTAGGGAGTAGGAATCCTACGGGGAAATGACCTTCCGTAGGGTAAAGGGGGGCGGCGGTACTTGCAAGAGCTAAGTAAATGGGGGAGTTGCCGTCTCAAAGGTGACTTATTTCGCAAAAAATCACTTAAACATGGGTATGGTTTTTGAGGGGGAAAAGTTCTTTAACACATGGGTCATATTTTGAAATTTTACGATTTACCACTAGATATTTTCGCCTTTTTCATCGCTAAAAGTGCACAAACATTGCCCGTATTTTTCTTAATAAAAAAATCCGCTAATAATTAGGTACCATTTCCGCCAAAATGACCCTCAAAAAAGGGTGGGTTTTTCGACTTCAGCGGCACATCCCCGATCAGAACCAAATTCAGTAGAGGATTTTAATGATTAATTGCTAGGGAATTGTGACAATTCAGAAAAATATTCTTAAATCCTCAAAGATTTTCTAATTTAGACATTATTGGGATAAATACACATTGTCCAAGGTGCGTTACATAATCGTATAAATTACGAAAACCGTAACGCGAGCCCGGGGGGGGGGCGGGGGGTGGGGGGCACTCGACTTACAATGTGATTACTTATTGTGCCGCACCGAATTGAAAATCGGGCGGTCTGCGAACGGGTGAGAGAAAAATGGGGGTCTCCGGAACTGGTTAAGGTTCAGAAAATCCAAAATGCTAATGTCGGGGAAGGACACAGCGGGGAAGTTCTCGGCGCGCCACACGGCACGCCGTGCTGAAAGGGCAATTGCTCTGGCCGCAAAATCAGAGCGAAACGGCCAAAGTTTTGGGAGTCTCTGCCGAACTGAAAAAAAAAAAAAATCTTGTGCCTTCTGAAATTGAGAATGCTTGGAAAGGAAATTTGCGGCTGAAAAATGGGGGTCATGCAACCGCGGGCACATTATAGGTATCACATTAGTACTAAGGTGCTGCCCCCCCCCCCGGGAAGGCGAGCATGCCGCATTATCGACATTATGTCAACTTTCTCAATTAAAATAAATCTCTTGCATTTACTAAGGTTATTTTGTAGGGGAAAACGTACCTTCGCAGGAAAAAAAATGGATTTTTGTATGGGAAAACATTGCTCCGTAGGGAAAAATTGGCCTATTCGGCGTAGGGGAAAAGTAGAGTCCGTAGGGTAAAATACGCATGCGGCGTAGGGGAAAATTAAAATTTTGAGCAGCCCCAGAGCCCCTATAGCAGTGACGTGTTGGATGGTTATACTTCAACTCAACATGAATGATTGAGATGATGTGTTCTTGTTACCAGTAGAACAGAGATTAAATTAATTTTATTGACTTCAGTGACCTGACATTGTGTTATGCTTATCTGAAGTAAGGCGTTTCAAGTATGGCGTCAATTGATATAGAAAAGGTTAAAATTTTAGTCGTAGGAGACTCGGGTGAGTGCACAATGGTCCCGTGTATTGTAATTTATGTTAGTGTCTGAGTGTTATGAACTTCTATAACGTCACACCTATGTGGTCCTATATGGACCACATACGCCCAACACTGGAAAAAAAACGAACAAAGTTTGCACTGTGTGAATTGAATGATTCTGTCCCGCCAAAACGGGACAAAATTTTGTTCAGGACACACGGCAGAAATTTTAGAAAATTAAAAAATGAAAATGTTGAAGCGATGAGTTCTTCATTTTCAATTTATTTGTTGAGGTCATTGGTAAACTATCCATTTTGAGCAATATTTAAGTATAACTTTGTTCAGAAAGGTGAATTTCAGAGCACATTCTTGTGCCCCGACTGCATGAAAACAACCACTCATTACTTTGTGCACAAGAGAATAGAGTTGTCCCCAGGTGTGTATAACGTCACTCTCGAGACTCTAAATACAAGCATCGACGTCGCGCAGCGGCGGCGATGCAACTGTACCCATTTGTTCTCGTGGGTTGCCACCCCAGTCCGAGGTGCGACTGTGGGCGGCGCTTCGCCCCAAAATAACGTTAGACCATAAAATTACTAGGGGTAGATTAGAATCTATGAAGTCTGTACGTACGAGTGCATGCTTCAATTGAAATTCACCCAAATCCGGGATTTTCTTGAGACTTCCTTCTTCACAGGGCTCGGTGAAGACTTGTCTGTGTGTTAATCTATGGGAGTCGCTCGCAGGTAATCGCAAACATGACCTCCGGAACTCGAGGGAATCGGAAAGTTCAAAGGTCAAGTCAACAGACTGATCTCCCGAGGCAGCACGCGCGCGGATATACAGACAACAAGCCTTCCGTAAGCACAAAAAAGGGATACGCGCTCGCACTGACCTATATGCGCTGAACGTGGATTTGCGAAGCTGCCATTTTGAAATCCCGGCAAAAACATCTTCCCGTGAAAATTCCATCCAAATCTTCAAACTGAACCAACACACAGGACTATAAGAAGGCAGGTGACTGAAGAGGACCATACCTAGACCGACGGGGTCTGTCCGTTTTCTTCGGGGACTTCTCATTTAACGGCATTTTTGACATTTGTTAGGTCAGTCCCCTCATACAAAGGACAGACGAGTATACCAGCATATTTTCATGCGCGTGAATTCACGTCTACAATTCAATATCTGAACTATTGCTTGTCAGGTGAATTCCTGACCAGCAGCTGCACAGTTTTCAGCACGAAGGTCTTAACAACACTTTATTACACATTTATACACCTATCAATTGTAAGACGCACCGCTTGACCCCCGGGAATGGTACGTCACTTGTCAAATGTGAGTTGGATTTTCATATACCATGACGCACCTGTGTGTCTCGACTATGACGGACCATTTTCTTACAATGACTGTGCCTAGGCCTATTTAAACGTATACAAACTGACGCACCCCATTCACCATGCTGTGAGGGACCAAATGCTTCCATGACGGTACCCTGTGTCATTATTTGTTGGTACATGACCCACCCATGACGCACCATTCCCGGGGGTCGAGGGGTGCGTCTTACAATTGATAGGTGTATGACAGTTAATGCCTGAATTTGATCCAAGTAAAGAAAGACCTATGAAAAATATGTGGGGGCATAGGGCGATTTTGCTCTCAAAATGGCAAAAGAGTCCCTGAAATTTGCAATAGAACCCCCGTATATTGAGTTCAATACAAAAGAGCATCAAAAGAGCATCTAAAACAGACAAAGTAGCCCCCGAAATTTTTATTTTTATTTTTTTTCGTGTAGAAGGTACACATGTAGGCCTACTTGAAAGAAGAATGTTCCAAAAATTGGATTAATTTTTCTGATCAGTGTTTTTTAAAGGCAAGGTTTACCCTGACATTAAGTTGGTTTAACAAAAGCAGAACAGTGACAGAAACATATTAATGAAAATTTGGCGAAAATCCACCAAAGAATAACAGAGTTATGGAGTTTTACATTTTTAAATTTGTGACGTCATATACAAGCAGCTCCCCATACATGTATGTCGTGTGATATAAATTCCATAAAAGTGTTGTTTTCTCAGAAATTTGAAAATGATTTTACCTGTGCATTCAATATGTTATCAGAAACATTATTTCACACATGCTTCTATGAAAAAACAAACAAACATTCAATTATCATAAACCATTAAAAAATGGCAATTTATGGAATTCATATTACATGACATATTGGGAGCTGCTCGCATGGGATGTCACAAATTTAAAACTTTAAAACCTCATAACTCTGTTATTCTTTGGCGGATTTTCGCCAAACTTTTATTAATTTGTTTCTGTCATTGTTCTGCTTTTATTAAAACCAACTTGATGTCAGGGTGAACCTTGCCTTTAATAGTTAAAGATACAGTAGATGATAAATCCTTTGTACACTAAATTTCCACATTTGGAAAGGTTGTTTACTGAAGTTTTACTGTATGTCAAATTCAGCTTTAATAAAATGCTACATAATTTTAGTTTATTCCACCATTTTTATATGTGTAAGCCAAGAACACAACCTTTAAAGATTGGG
>JZLH01S0514906.1:0-16112 GCA_001188425.1 Eucidaris tribuloides
AGCATGCGCACAGGCACACACACACACAAGAACACACCGGGGAGGCGGCAGCAACGGCACGGACACAAGCACACACAACCAGCCTCACATCACCTCACACACCACACACAGGGGTCAGTAGCCACAATGCACACACACACACACACAAAACACAGGCCTAGAGCGACAGGCACCTCACACATATATACAACACATATACATCCCACCCTAAACCACACACACCTATCCCACACACACAAACCAGATACACACACACACGACAAGGACACACACACTCACACATCACAACAGCACAGACACACACACACACACATATACACGCAGGCACGAGAGAGAGCCAACCGCAAAACAGACATCAATCCCAAAAAGCACCACACAAACACCTGACGCACGCACACACACACACACACACACGCACACCAACACACACACTACACATAGCTCCGGCGGGGCTACACAAGACACACACACAACACCCACAAAACCCACTCCATAAACACACACATACCTATCCAAACAACAAAACACATACAAACACAGATACTTATCACAAACACACACACACACACACACACACCACCATCCCCACACACATCACACACACAGAGCACACACACACACACACACACATCCGGCAACACACACAGATACTAACACACACACATTACAAATAACACACACACAGACAGATCACACACACACATACACCAGCACACACACACTCACACAGCACACACACACGACACACACACACACACACCACCAGACACAGTCAACAATTAAGTCGGTCCAAGAAAGGACAATTGGACACAGTCCAATGAAATGAATAACCAAATGCGGACATACAGCAGAGAAAGAAAGCCCACATGTACATTGTGAAAAGTTTCCATCTACCTTAGATAGTAACCTTCTAGACGCAAAAGAAAAATAAGTTAATACTAACATTATAGAAACACTGTACATGTACGTGTAAGAATACCCTCCCTACTCAAAAGTATTGCAACATACACTATAACGGATATATTTTTCGTTGAAGGGGTCTTTATAAAATTATGTCCTAATTACGTTTATGATTGGAAAATAAATTATTTTAAAAGCCATCAATGAATATTCTTTCTCGTTTCTTCTCCAAGGCGGACAGATTATCAAATGTAGGCGCGCCCACGACAGAGGGGCTGGAACATAAAAATTTGCATTTTTTCGCCTCCCTATAGGGGTGGGGTGTTAATTCAAACTAGCATAGTAATTCGGTCTCATATTACCAATAAAACGGTTTTAATGGTTTGGAAAGACACAAAATATCAATATGTTCTTCTGAAGGGGTCTCAGAAAGAAGACCACACCCCTCGAAGACGAGAGTGACCTCCTATCTTCATAAGACAGTGACAAGGAGGATAAGGCTTCTGATTAAAGATGATGGCTTTTTCTTCGCATCATTATATCCAATGTACTGAAAAGTCTCATGACAGTAAATTTCAAGATGTTTACAATAATAAACTGGCCTTTAGAATTAAGAAAGAATAAGAAATTATAACTTGAAGAGGTCTTGTTTAAAATATGGGGCGTTCGCTCCTTACTACTGTCTTATGAAGATAGGAGGTCACTTTCGACTTCGAGGGGTGTGGTCTTCTTTCTGAGACCCCTTCAGAGGAACATATTGACATTTTTGGTTTGCTGGAAGTCTTTTCAAACCATTAAAACCGTTTCATCGGTAATATGAAACCGAATTACGATGCTAGTGTTAATTAACACCCCACCCCTACGGGGAGGCGAAAAGGGGTTAAATTTTATGTTCCAGCCCCTCTGTCGTGAATGCGCCTGCATTTGATAATCTCTCCGCCTTGGAGAAGAAACGAAAAAGAATATTCGTTGATGTCTTTTCAAATGATTTGTTATTTTCCAATAGTGAACGTAATTAGGACATCATTATAGAAAGACCCCTTCAACGTAAAATGTATGCGTTATAGCGTATGTTGCAATACTTTTGAGTAGGGAGGGTATCTACAATTTCCTCTAAATTCTAATCGGAATTGATATTATTGAGTGTTAATTACTAATGAGATTAACTTTAGTTAATCGCAACAAATGGAATTTATGGGCTACTTATCTGGGCAGTAAAATTATATCCATTAATAAAATATTAATAAATAAATCAACTAATAACTGATTATAACACAGAGAATGACACTCTTCCACAGAATATGTAAGGTTTCCTGGGTTTTATGACTTATCAATAAATACCCATATTGACAGAATGATGTGTTACAAGTTATACAGTTAAAACTTTCCATATTCTTTTAGACGGAAATTTTTTCACCCCGCATTACTGCAGTTGTATATAAATTAGGTAGTCATGTACAAATGTGTCTTGTTCCAATGTGATTGAGATTAATTCCTGTGCCTAATAAAAGCTAACCATCATGTTTGCATTAAACATGGTTCGCTGGTTAGTTAAATTTGGGTCTCCGTGGCCTATTGGTTAAGACAATGGCATTCTGACTTGGAAACCCGGGTTTTCAACCTTTGCTGTTTTCACTCAAGGAGGATAAGATAAGAGGAACGCAAGAGAAATTTAAGCCACGGTCCTATTTTCTTTCCTAATCTAATTTCACCCACACCCACATACACCACCCCCACACACACACACACACACACACACACACACACACACACACACACACACACACCACACACCACCACCACCACCACACACACACACACACACACACACACACACACATATACATATTCTGTATGCACATTTTGTTTAAACTATATTCTTGTCATCAAGGGAATATCATAATATCAACATAACCGTAACTCACATATTTTGCAAAGAAAAGATGACATGACACCCTTTATTATCCTATAAAGTACAAGATTAATAGAAAAGTCAATTTGTAAGCAGTAATTATTACGTAAAGTACAGTGGAAATTAGTTGATTATGAGTACATTCTAAATATAGTACTTACTTATGCATCACAAATAAGGCTAACTTAATTGTCGTTCCCAGAAATGTCAATAAATTTACGCCTTCTAAACAACTATTAACTTTTCATCGAAATGTTGTCCAATCCAAAGATGCAACTATTGTCTTGAGTCTATAATGACCTCCATAAGTATTATACTGAACTGATAGAGAGAGGGTTAATACTTCTAGTTATTATTCTAATAAGATATCAGAATCAGCGATATAGGATTATTGCTTGATCAAAGAGTTCTTTATCTAAGACTATTACAGTTACTGGTTAGAATGAATTTATAATCATTACTTCCTACTGGTGATCCGACATTTGCTACGTACGGCGACAGTTGCTCCGGTGACAATATATCAGAAGACAAAGAGTTAGGGTTAGGGTTGCCATATTTTGCAATATTTTGCATATCTTTCAATCAAAGAGTTTTTTCTGACACTATTGTGGTTACTAGTTAGAATGAATTTATAATCATTACTTTTTATTTTTGATCTGACATTTGTTCCGGCAACAGTTACTCCTGTGACAAAATCTCGGATGACAAAGAGTTAGGGTTAAGGTTGCCATTGGATTTCCAATTCAAAATATGGTTAGTGTTAGTGTTTGGGTTAGGGTTAGGGTTACGGTTACGGTCAGGGTTAGTGCATGAAATAATCGCCGGAGCAAATGTGGAACATTCTTTCTATTATGGAGTACACACGATTTAGTTACTTGGTCACATACATTTAAAGAAACCACCACCCAATATTAAACTGCCACGTAATAAGCAAAATGCAAAATGTGTTAATTATGATATATAGTACTTAGCGAAGAATGAAATGATATATAATATAAAGGTCCCATCAAAGGACTTCGTATCCAAAATCCAGTCAGGTAACGGGTCAAAATTCTCCATTTGATATATTAGCCTCCTACGACAATTCAAAGTCTGAAACAACAAGACACAAACAAATAATTAAATATACAAACCTGCTGTGTGGTTTGCTTTTAAACTAATATGAATTACTCAATTATACGATTTCAATCAGCGGGGTGCAATGACCTGTACTATATATTTTTGTTAATGACGCCCTCTGTATTTTAAGAAAGCAAACTGTTTATCAATGATTTTAACAAACATATCAGGGGAAAAACAGCGGGATTTGAAACTGAAATCTACTGCTTACTACCACATGAGGCAATAAACGAATACCCAGGCTCTTCTTTGTTGCAAATTAGCTATAAACTCGTAGGTTAAAGCTATAGTCTCTAAAAAAGGGTGAAAATATTCACTATTTAAGGAGTGAATGTTAAAAAAAAGAATGAATTTATTGTAGATTTAGACTGAATTTGGAATGAACGCAAGTGTTTTCACTCATTTTAGAGTGACGTCAGGGATCACTCAGAGATCTCGGGGTAAAATGGGATAGTTGGTATTAAAGTTATGGTGATTCATATATCATATCTGGGTAGTTAAACTCAGAATGTATTGTTGGTGCAAGTTTGTGCCAGAAACAGTATCCTTAATCAGTCAGTGCTGTACGACAAACAAGGCGATAGCCATGTGTCTCGCCCAGTTTCGCTCACAAAGGTCGTTAACCCCTGCCGGTGACATTTGACCTTTTGGTGACCTTCAGCTCCCTATAAGACATCTACTACCCAAGTTTGGTCACAATTGGGCAAATGGGGGCAAAGTTCTGCGCCATAATATACATGTAAACTTGCCGAAAAAAATTGACATTGGGTTCTGAAAGGTCGTTGACCCCTGCTGGTGACCTTTGACTTTTTGGTGACCTTCAGCTCCCTATAAGACGTCTACCACCGAAGATTGGTCACAATTGGGCAAATAGGGGCAAAGTTATGCCCCATAATAGTAACTTGCCGAAAAAAACTTAACATTGGGCTCTAAAAGGTCGTTGACCTCTGCCAGTCACCTTTGACCTTTTGGTGACCTTTAGCTCCGTATGAGACATCTACCACCCAAGTTTGGTTACAATTGGGCAAATGGTGGCAAAGTTATGTGCCATAATTTAAACTTGCCGAAAAACATAACATTGGGCTTTAAAAGGTCGTTGACCCCTGCCGTTGACCTTTGACCTTTTGGTGACCTTCAGCTCTCTATGAGGCATCTACCACTCAAGTTTGGTTACAATTGGGCAAATGGTGGCAAAGTTATGTGCCATAATATAAACTTGCCGAAAAACTTACATTGGCCAAAAAAAAGTCATTGACCCTGCCGGTGACCTTTGACCTTGTGGTAATCTTCACATAAGTCTGTATGATTAATCTTCCATACAAGTTTGATTGAAATTGGCGCATTTAGCACAGAGTTATTCAAGTTTTTGTAAGCGTAACGGACGGACGACGGACGGACAGACGCCAAAGTGATCCCTTAGTGTCCCTCCACCTCGGTGGGATCGACAAATATCATGAATATTACTGCGATTTAGCTCGTTATTACACTTTACATAGTACAGGAACAGCACTCACTAGATCCTAAATGATTCATAAACTAACTTTACATTGGATATATTCCTACGAATTTGAGATTCTTATCACAGATTTTCTGTAAAATGAGAAAACCTTTACATTTTCTGTACATCACGGATACCGATTGATTTGAAATACTTAGCAAAATTCATTGCAGCATAAGAAATATTCACAATATTATAATAAAGATAAAATTGTTGGATTTTTGTACACGATATTGTACATTATATATAATTGTAAAAAGGTGTACCTGTTTGAAGTTGACACGTCACTCAAACAGTTGGTTAATGCGTCACTGTGGAGGAATTTCTGACAGGGTAAGAGTTAAAGATGGAAACATTCAATTGTTACGTTCGTTTCATCACAAGCCAATTTCAATTAAGATTCGACTTTCTCCTTGTCCTTTCGCAGTTTTGTTCAGAAAGTATTAGTGAGTGGTTGGCATTAATATTGCAATTAGCGTCAGTCATCGATATTAGTCTCGTATAGCCATGCTATGTTAAAGATCGACTGCCCTGGCGGACTGAGAAAAACGCCCTCTTCTGACAAAAATCACAAGAATTGGGTACGAATGTTTTCCAGAATTCAACGCTAACAGCTTGGTTGCGTGATGAAATACAACATTCGCATTCCTTTTTCAGTCCGTAAACTATTTGACAAGGCAACAATACAAATTTACGAAATGTATTTGAAGTTTGGGTCTTATTCTCAACGTCTGTGGATGAAATGTAGTGATAGTTGATTAATTCAATGTTACTGGAAGCAGACCAAAAAATAATCAGAGCATTTGGGATAGAACCACGGAGCTGCGGAACGGGGCAAAAACATGGCTCATGTAGTGCTCGTTTGTGGTCGCGATGACTATAGTCTCTCTCTGCAACTCCGTGGTTTACACAAATGTGGTCCCCTCCATGAAAAGATACGGGTAGGGTGGTGTTAATTTCTTACCTGGTTCGGCAGGAGCTAGATTGTACGGCCCTTCTCCGAGGAGATCGAAACGCATGCTGATGTGAGCGTTCCACGACAAAACTAGCAGACGAACAAAGCGCGCGAAAAAGGGTACATCGAAGTGGTTGGTCACTGGAGTGTTGCGATCACTATTCCCTGTCAATACAGCAGTCTGAAAATCAAGAAGAATAAAGACGCTTGTTGGCATCGAACCAAGGGATGACGGAATGGCTCTATTTGGTCCGAAATGTCTCTAGACTACAGTGACCAGAAACGAAAAGCAGCCTTAATTTAGACTTACAGCCTCCTCCTACCCCTTTTATACCACAACCAACGGTTTTAACAAGGTCCCGGGATTTCTCGTCCTCTCAGGTGTCTCTGTTCAAATACTCCTAGTGAAAATAAGAGCTGATAATTACGGGGGACATAATTTTTCTAAGGTTTAAATGCCGTGCGGAAGATTCCAATATACGTTAAAGTGATAGGCTAACATTGTGGAGCTTCACGTTACAAAATTGTCAAACTTTAACATCTGAGTACATAGTAATGGTCAAATGGACAAATAAACACCCGAGAATACAAAAGTTTGGAAATGTATGCTTCCGCTGGCAAGATATGAATGAATAAACAATCAATACTCGGGGCGAGTAAAAAATAGCCTAGATCCACACACAGTAAGTCTATGAAATGGAAATTGGCACGTGAATCCGGTCAACTTACGATTTTCACTTTTTTGAATCACTAAATAAACATTTTGAAATACAATTTAATTTTTTTCGGAGCTTTGTTTTGAGACCTTATTAAAGACACTTGAAGCATGGAGGATTATGTAGCTCACTTTTATTAACTGTGGTAAATGTTAGCCAATGCCTTTAACTCTACTGCGGTTTTTCATAGATTAATCCAACGGCTCTATGACAACACTCATAGAAGTCGGCCTTTTTTGACTTACCTTGTATCAGGACAAACCCCCGGGACGACTCCCACCTGACAAATTCCCCGGAGGACCAATCCCCCAGAAGGCATCACACTGAGGACCAGTCCCCAGAGGATTCCCCTGGAGGACAACTTGCCCAAAGAATAGCCCCCCCCCTCCCAGGACAACGAGAGGACGACTCCCCTGAGGACAACTCAGATTTTCTAAAGAAAATATTGTGAAATACCTGCGGAGGAGTTGTCCTCGGAGGGGTTGTCCTCGGAGGGGTTGTCCTTGGTGGAGTGATCCTCAGGGGGAGCTTTCCTCGGGGGTATGGGTGGGGGATGGGGTGTCTTTTCCAGGGGTTGTCAGGTGGGACTCGTCCTCGGGTTAACTGTCCTCCGGGGGAGTATTCCCAGAACCCACTTACCTCATTAGCAGGTCCACAAGCCAAGATGTATGGCGTCCATGTTTCACCATCATTCCCGTACACGACGGAGAAAGTCTCCACCCACTGATTGGCATCGCTGCGCCCTTGGGTAATGACACCAGTCAGTCGATAGGTGGCGCCCAGATCCACTTGAATCCACTGCTCGTTGTTGTTCGCCTGTGCTATCCACGCTCCGTACTTGCCTCCGGCATGTACCTGGTTAAGTCTCGCCCGGTCCGTACAACCATTGGTGTTGTAGCATGAGGAAGCCCGGAGGTTGTCGTTCGGTATACGCCCACCTTCCATGCCAAGCTGGTTCTCATCTATGCCGATATCTGTAATGCAGAACAATATTTTATTTGCACACCAAACCGTTTTTGCTCAGATTTGACCCAGCAGAAGAGAGGTATATTAAAATGTAGTGTTAAAATTTGGGAGTCATACGTTGTAAAGTGAAGTTTAAAAGAAAAATCATTTGAAAATTGTGCCGTTGCTCAAGCTGTATTTTGTAATGGTATAGTCTAGGTTTCAGAGAGTGTATGTAACTTTCGCCTATGAATTTAGCATTTGGTAGAGTATAACTGTAGCAAAGATTGTTTTAACAATCGTCCAACTAAATTGGTGTGAGTAAATAATCTAATTCGATAAGCGCCTCTTGAGTTATCATGGTACTAAGCCCAAATCAAATATGTATGAGCCTGAGACCTCTCGTGACATTTGACCTTTCAATTCCGAAATCCAATCGGTTCATTGGTGCCTCGTACTGAATACTTGACCCAAGTTACATCAAAATCCAATAAACCATTCTTGAATTATTGTGGTAATAAGCCCAAATCAGATATATAATGAGCTCAGGCCTATCAAGTCCGAATGACATTGACCTCACAACTCCAAAATCTAATCAGTTCAGTGTGCCTTATAAGACATATTTCACACCAAAGTTACCTCAAAATCCGACCAGCCGTTCTCAATTTATCGCGTTAACGAGCCCAAACCAGACCATGTATGAGGCCATGAGACCTTTGACATTTCAACTCCAAAATCTAATCAGTTCATTGTTGCCTTATAGTATACACTAAGTCCCAGTTAAATTTAAATTCGATCAGCTCTTCTTAAGTTATCGCGGTAAAGAGAACCGGTAACGGACGGACAGACAACCCGAAAACATAATGCTTCCCGGCAACTTTGTTGCGGAGACATAATTATTACTTACCGACAACTGGGCCATTGCCGATGAGCTCAAATCTGAGAGCGATGCGGCCAGTCCAGCTTCGTGGGTGGATACGGAATCTCATCGCGGTGATGGGCGTGTCAAATTGGTTAGTAACAGGTGTATTCCGGTCATTATTACCAATGAAAAGCTAAAAATGGGTCGAAAAAAGAAACATTCTAGAATGTTAAATGTAGAATGCACAGCAGGCGAGACAAAAATGTTGTCGATATAGCACAACTAAAACCATTTAAGAAACACGTTCCTTAAAGATTGTGTTTGGGATTTGCAAGTCCATTATTTCCCTTCATTATCAATACCAAACGGTAGTTTGGTACTTACAAATGGTGTGTTGAAAGTTTGAGATCCATACGTCGTGAATTTGTTGTTTTATAAGAAAACTAATAACGATATGTTACCAGAATACTGTTCTTTCCGCGAGTTTAAATTTTGCTCAAATTGCGAACCGCTGTTATGTGTACGTTCGCATGACCAGCGGAGCACACTGATTGGTTAAACGGCTAAACTCCGTGCGACCTTCGGCTAACGCCTGATCGAACAAGTTTGGAACGGCCCGTGTACGTCGTTAACGTCACTGTAAAATTTGAAGTTTAAATGTCCAGATTTTCACCAAAACTACGTATTCTACCCAAGGTGCAATGACAGGTGTTTATTTATACTAATCTTCACATTGTGAACGATTTGAGTTGATTTCATTCATTTTGCTGTTTTTTGACGTGCAAATCCCGTACTCTGTCTTTAGGGTGTAAGCAAAAAGGTCGACCACAACCAGTAAGAGTTTAAAGGTACCTTGTCGTGGCCATCGCAACCTCCGATGAACGTCCAAGTGTCTCCGTGACGGTCGTTACTATAGGACACCGAAAATTCCGTCACCCAATTGTCATCGTCCTGTCGTCCCTGGGTCACCACACCGGTCACGCGGTACTTCCGGGTCATATCCACGCTGATCCACTGGTTGTGGTCGTTGGTGGCGGGCGCCCAGGCACCCGCGTAGCTTCCGGTTTTCGGCTGGTTCAATCTGGCCCTCGGATTACAGTAGTAGACGTTCAGGCAGCTGGAGGACGAGATGCTAGCATCAGGAATGCGATAATCGCCCATGCCGAGCTCGACTGGCCGAACTGTAAAGACAAAGAGGGGGTTGGGTTGATGATGAGAGAGTAGGATGGTGCGAGAAATGGAGATCCAAAGTCATGACGTCATGCAAACTGGTTATAGCAATGACTTACTGTTTATGGGTCCAACGCCGAACAGGTCGAACCTCATGGTAATTTGCCCGTTCCACGCGGTCGGTTCAACGTTCACAAATCGAGCGACAATGGCCGAGGAGAAGGTGTTGATCACCTGGCCGCTCCTGTCGGTGTTTCCTGTAAAGACCTGGACATAGGGGATGCGTGAAAGGGTGGTGATATGATTGGGAGAAGTAAAAAAAAAAAGCCTCGAGATCCAAGTAAGTTGAAACACATACCAATACATATTCTGGCTAGAGTGTAAATTCAGGCTGGAATCATTTGTATGGAATTTGTTTACTTCAGGAGAAACAAGCAGTAAATTATAAGTATTGAATTAATCCCCGACCCTGACAGAATGTTATCCCATAGAAAGCTACACAAAGAATTTCATGACCACATTTTATTTTCTGATAATTGTAGCAAAGAGATGTGTGACTTTCCCAGCTGAAACATATAAACAGTATTATGGGAGCATTGTGTGTTACTTATATCAGAAATAAGGACTGATTAGTGAAAAGTTACTCATGGATTTCATTAAATTTATTGATGATTAGTGTAAATTTGCGAACTTGCCAATGAAAGGGTATAATGCCGTTTGGGTCCCGTCTCTCACCTTCGGTTCACTGGCACTTGGATAGTCCAAGACGTAAGTCCATGAATACCCATCGATGCTGTAGGAGACTTTGTACGCTGTGACCCACTGGTCGGCGTTACTTCGTCCCTGGGTCACTATTCCCGCAATCCGATAAGACTGACGCAAGTCAACCTGATTTCAAAGAAAAACACAAGACTTAAAAGTGATATGAATCGAGGAAACGTTACTGGTGGTTATGACGATGATGTAATACTTTTGCGTCATCACATTTTTTTTTATATCCGTCATCGATTATTATTGTTATCGCTTTGTCATCATTTCGGATGACAGGGACTAGAAAAGTGCAAATCACTGTTACCCAGAGGGATCCAGTCCCGCGTAGTTTGCATATGGATATGTGACCACAACACCGGCTTTTCACCCTTCTCTTTTCGATGAGGTGTGCAGGTTCTTTTAAGTGCTGAGGTGTTTCTGTCTCAACACGGGACCTCCGGCTATACGTCCTATCCGAGGGACAGTGTAATGGGGATAAAGTGCGTTACCCAAGGACAAAACCACCATGGTCCGGCGCGGATTCGAACCACGGACCTCTAGGTCGAGAAACTGAAGTCTTATGTACTGAGCCATGACGCAGGGAAACAACAAAATGACGTTTTATCACCCGTTGTGCTCTAAGATCCTGATCCCCGATCCTTGCGATAAATGCATAAAAGGGGATTTGCAAAATTACCAAAAACATTAGCCCCCTGATTTTCATTAGCTTGAAAACATGCATAGGGGCGGCCATCCTGTGTCCCCACACCGTCCCCGCGTGGCGCCGCCCCTCCATAATGTATATATTCTTACCCGGATCCACTGATTAAGGTCATTCGTCCTTGCAGACCAACCGACATTGGCCAGATTCAACCGGGCACTGTCTGCGCAGTACGTCCCACTGAGGCACGACGAGGCGGTAAGACTAGCATCAGTCACTCGACCGTCTTCTATACCCAGCCTTTCCAATGACAGAACTCCTGCAACAAAGTACAAAGATACACATTCCATTTTAGGGAATTCGTCAAGATTTGTCAAATAATCAAGCTGAACTAGAAATATCATTGAAGGTGATTAATATCCCCGCCCCATCACGTCCCTGACTTATTGCCATGATATGCTGTTACCATGGCAACAAAGTTTCCCGACAAAATCGAACAATGTGTCTTGCACATCTTCACCCCATACCAATTTTTGTGCCAAATCTCATGAGCATTGCTCAAAAACTGAGGAAGTAATTCAATATGCAAGATTTTACCTGATTTTATTAGCATAATAAGCCATTACCATAGCAACGCAGTTTCTGATGCGTTAAAAAATGTGTCTTGCACATCTACGCCCCAAGACTAATGTGTGTGCCATGTCTTATGAGCATTGGCCAAAAACTGAGGAAGTAGTTCGATCCACAACTTTATATAATTTATTGCCTTAATATGCAGTTACCACATGCGGAAAAATAAGTCTTGCACATCTTCACCCCAAGACGAATGTATATGCCAAATTTCATGAGCATTGGTCGAAAACCGAGGAGTGGTTCGATCGGTACCAAAGGATCGACCGACCGCCCACCCGACTGTCCGCCCAACTATACGCTGAATCCTATACCCCCTTCAAAATTCGTTTAGTGGGGTATAAAAAACTCGTAACGTAAAGATCAGGGGCGTAGACTGGTTTCGGCATGGGGAGGTGCACATCTTGCGGAGGCGGAACTAACTTGGTAAATCTCTTTTTGCTTGCCAGGGGTGGAGCTCCTTTTGCTCTGCGGGGGGGGGGGGGGGGGTGCAAGTGCACCCCCAACCTACGCCCTTGAAGATCAATGTTATTTTAAACCGTTACAGGTTCTCGAATAACACTTGAAAAAAATATTTACCGTTATTATTCAAAATATTAAGGGAAAGCTGAATAACCATGCATAATTTTTGAAGTTTACGGAAAGGGGGAACATTTGATTATTGAATTCTGGTGATACGTGACTTAAAGGAAGGAGATGCACATAATGGTTTGTTTGTCGGAGGACATAAGATAATACATCGATCTAGTTAGATCTTATATATTTAATGTATTTGGGCATTTTATGTTCATAGAATAAATATTACATTTTCACTCGGATTATATTAAATGGGCCGCGTCCGTGGGAAAAGGGCCTTAAGCCTCAGAGGCTGTACTCGAAAGCGCGCGTACGCGTACGCGCCAGTACGACTTTCGTACGCGCCGCGTAGAGCGCATGGATTTGATTGCGGCCAGATAATTACGTAGGGACGCTCACGACAGTTCCTGTAAAGTCAATGAGGTGGCTTATGCCTGATGCCTGAGTGCAGGAACTGACCTCGTTAGATTTAAAAAACTTCTTGAATTGAAGGTAATTCATTAAATATAAATAAAGAAATTTCTTAATAAAACACCAATTATAAAGATACTTGATAATATCGTGTACGTAATGTTATGTTGAGAAATATCGGAATAATAACATTTGCCAACCACCCCCCAATCTCTAAATCTAGAACTCCACCGATGAAATGAAAATGAACGAACGGTAATTAATAAATGAAACGAGTTCAATCTACTTAAACATATTTACAAAATTAGAAACGTTTGTTTCTGCATGAATAGACTTTGCAATAATGCGAGTTTTCAGTGAATATCGTTAGGCTACAGTATCTGCAAAACGCAATTCTTAAAAGAATCGATGGCCCATTCAGCAGGCTTTAAATATGAGGCCAGTGTTTTAAACTATAAAATTTGAACTGCATTCGATAAAAGGCACATATAAAGGTAAAATTGAGAGTACTGAAAAAAATAAACAAAATAATAATAATTAAGCTGGCAATAGTAAAAAAAAATCTGCATTATCCATAAAGTGTAGATACTTAAGTGTGATATAGCCTAAACTATACAAAGCTTGCTTGACACTAAACCCCCCCCCCCCTCGTATTCTTTTATCTTCCGGTCTTATTTGGTCGGCATATAGGTAAGGTCACAATTTTGCATTTATGTTATGTGAACTCGACCGTATATTTACAATGAAGCAACTGTAATTGTACCTTCATATTACGTTATGTTATGCCTAAGTCATGTTGCGTTGATGTACAATGTGTTATTAAAATTGAATAAAAATGAATGAATTAATGTAATTAATTCAAACATCAAACAAATAACTAGATTGCAAAAAAAGATTGGAGAGCATTGGCCTTAACTATGAGTAGGCCCTAAAATATCGGGGTCCCCCACGATAGTTTACATTAAGAGATTCGCATAAATGGACGAGTTTCAAGCGAGCAAATCAGGGCATATTCTAATCTAAAAAAAATAACTAAACAAATAATTTCATTTTCCCACCATCCTTACCAACAATAACATAATTATTTGCAATTTGATTTGGGCAATGAAAAGGTAATGTTGGCGAAATGATTTGTCTATGAAAAATTTTCACTCCCTTAAAAAAAATGAGGAAACTGTCCATAATAAAAAGTTTATAGTTACTCATTCAGAGCGACCGCGGGAGCGACTCAGTTAATATTCGCAGATCCCTGACTGATCACTGCATGTATGATGTCACTCCAAATATGAAAACACAGGTGCACATATTTGTTCCAATTCACTCTAAATTCCTCTTTCCAAAAGTAATCCTAAAAGAGACATTGTCCTCATTTAAACAGTCGAATCGTTTTCGATATGTCTCCACGAAATAATGAAAGAAAAAAAGTGTATGTACATGAACTTACATCAAAGAAATAACTTAAGGTAAGACCTGCAACTGTTTTGAATTTTTACAAACAGGCTAGATGTGATGTGAGGCATCCACGACAATTCATTTCTCTATTTTAATCTTATACAACTAAACATTTTGTGCATATCTCTACCATTAACAGAAACAGTTTGGTAATATTCTCTTCCTGAAATAAAAAAAATGTTTGCCGTTATATCCGCAAAACGAATGTTTGCAGCCAGCCATTCACTTATCTTTGTAGATTTCCCTTTATAGAATTACTATACTTTACGATAATGCATGATTTTTTGTTTACCCGATCCGCCCAGTCTTATCTTTTTTCTTTTCCAAGCACTCTCAAGTTTACCTTTCTGACATCCTCTCATGGCGAATGCAGTTCAAATATAAGTTTACAAACTGGCTCAATTTTAAATCCTGTGAATGGACATCGATCTTTTACAAGAATTTGACGTTTTATGCAGATATCGGATTAGCCTACATTGCTATGTGATTTATCACCTAAAAACTCGCACTTATTGCAAAATATCATATTCCTGAGAACAAAAAGTTTCCTCAATTGTAAATATTTTAAGTAAGAAAATAACGTCGTTCATTTATTAATTCGTTTGTCATTATTTCATTCATGGGTTGGATTCTAGCTTTAGGAGATGAGTGGGATGGTTTGACAAAATGATTATTATTGCGTTAATGGTCGTCCAACGATAAAGCACACACGATTATAAGTAATCTTATAATTGTTGTTTAAATAAGAAATTTCTTTTATTTATTATTTAAATGAATATACCTTCATATTCAAGGAAGTTCTTAACGGGTCAGTTCCTGACCATTCAGCAATCAGGCATAAGCCATCCCCTGACTTTACAGGAACTGTCGTGAGCGGTCCCTACGTAATTATGCGCAATCAAATGCCGATGCGCTCACGCGCGCGTACGAAGGTCCCTGGCGCATACGCGTACGCGCGCGTTTCGCGTACACGCTCTGAAGGCTTAAGGGCCCTTTTCCCACGACGCGGCCCAAATAGATTCCATGTTATCATTTTTATTTTACCATAATAGGGGATACGCGTAACAGTTGAAATCAGAGGGTCTTTTGACATTTTATTTCATACAAATATATTACATGTAATAATTTGTTTTACCATTATAAGTCGGTACGCCCAACAGTTCAAATCGGAGAGCGATTTTTCCGCCCCAAGAAATCGGATGGATCCGGACATATCTGGCCCGAATGGGAGATGTAAACATGTTGGTCACGTGAGTGTCGCTGTCTTCGTTCCCAGTGAAATCCTGCAAGTAAACAACCATGTCAGTTAGGGCTATCACTCAAAATTTTCATTTCCCCCTACCACGCATGCACATTTCCCCTACATTTCCTCTCAGTCAACTTTTCACCTATAGTCCCCCCCCCTCCAAAAATGAAACGATTTCACTTACAAAAAAATGTTTTCCCCAACCCATTCACGCAAAGAATTTGAACTTTTGATAAAATGATAATTTAGATCTAAGAATTTTTTTCGGGGGGGGGGGGGTTGAAGTCAATGATTATATCGGCCCTCTTC
>JZLH01S0514961.1:10679-30929 GCA_001188425.1 Eucidaris tribuloides
AATTCAATACCGGAAACCATAAAAATAGCCCAACATTACAAACATTCAAACGCAGGTATAAACAATATTTATTGAACGTTATTAACCATCCGACCAGGCTTTATTTCAATCAAATGTATATTCTCAATAACACAGATCTTGTAAATTGTAATCCACATTGTATTGTAAGTTGTTGTTGTAGTATTCTTGTGTATAGTCTTTTCAATCTGTAGTCTGTAACTAATATAATGTATGTTCTTTTGTTCTCGTCTAAGTTGTTTAAGTAATACATACATATATTATCAGCTTGGGTATCAGCGCTCGTTAAGGTTTTTATTTCCTTTTTAAGCTGATTTCCCACTCACCAATTTAAATATTGTTAATGTTCTCATTCGTACTGTCGCTCTAATATTATGTGTGTATATTCATCATCTATGTTTTTTTAATTTGTTATTGTATATGATATTGAGTGAGTAAATAAATAAATAATAAAAAAAATGTATGTATGTATGTATGTATGTATGTATGTATGTATGTGGGTGTGTATTTAACGTTGATCGTTGACCCAATGTCAGGAATTTATATGCTAACCACGATGGTTTTGAGCACCTCCAGTAAATTGCAAATTAATTAGAAACTAATAGAATGCATTTGAAATGGCTCTACAACCATGGACCTACCAGGTTCGTAGATCCATGTTTTCAATTGTTTTATGGGGGGGGGGGACGCAAACTTAAAACTTCACCTGTCCGAAATATGTACCGGTATTTTGGCACTGCAGAACCTGACTACAAAAAAAAACAAACAAACAAAACGTTTGTTGTATTATATTTGGTGTCGTGATGCTATAAACTGTAAACTGTTTAAACATAACGCAACTGGTACGGGCCCGACTTTGGCCTTTATACCGGATGCCGCCAAATATGATATCTGATATTAATGAGGTGTAATTTTGTTCAACTCTCCCCATTTCTTACATCTGACAAGAAACTTCCTGTCCTGTCGAAAAAAAGTTTTGTATAATCTTTAATATTCTGGTATATTTGTTGTACATAATAATTGAATTTATTAATCAAAGTCAGGTAATTTCGTCAGAACAGGCACATTTATTTGGAACGGAAGCATCTAAATCATTGGCACCGGATAGTATGCTGATTGAAAAAATGGCCTGAATTCTAAAGGCCCGATTAAATATTAACCATCAGACAAATATAACGATACCAATAAAGCTATATGAATCAACACTACAGCATGTGTGTACATAACAGTTTGATGCCGTGACGCGTGTGGTGCGCCGTATACCAAAGCGGTGACGTCACCATGGGCGGGAAGTCTACACAGTGTCGCCCAGTATCAGACTGTCGGTAACGCGGCAGCATGAGCTGATGTACAGGTCCAGCCGAGAGTTACGGGCACGCTGCACAAAGACGCCATGAAATTCGTCGAAAGCCAGGTAAGTTCTTGAAGAATTATTTGAAGATTTCGGTATAATTTGGGCATGAAATAGCTGTATGCGCATCATTATAATTTGACGTGAACATGGCCGTGTTTGGCACTCTTCTGCAAAACAATGTTTCGACACGTGCGTGGAAATCCTGTTAGCTATATGAACTAGCTCTAGTCCAAGTCGAGTAGCCAAATATATTACAGAAGATATTACCGGGGTTTTGCCAGGGTAAACGTGTTATGGGAGGGGGGGGGGGTCCGTCTAGAAAATTTTGCAGGCTATTCTATTTTCGCGGCCAGTGGAAGGGGTGGTGGTGGGTGGGGGGGGGGGGGAGGTGGTTGGGGACGACGACAAAAAATGGCATCCCCTTTTCCACTTTCCTCTCTCTTTCTCTTTTTGACGTGGGGGGGGGGAAGTTTATAGGGGTGGAGCACCCGCCCCCTCCACCCCTGGATCCGTGCCTTTATTATTAAGCAAATGCATTTTCGAATTTCATGCACAAATTCTAAACGATATTGTTCAAAATGGACCAAGCATATCTGATACTACAAACGAGTAAAACGTAAAAAGTGTAATAAACAATTATAATTTGAATGCAGCATGAAAAATTGTTTCTATAGGCCTATTGAATATCAAATCACAATCATAAAATCTGTCACAGTCGTCCGTTTCGTACAAACAGACTGTAAAATCTGGGTATTAAATTTAACACCACGGCGATGCCCCAAAAGTTCAGTTAATACTTTTGGTCAACAACTCTTGGTGGTGTTAAAATAGTTATTTTATTATTTTGGTATCTATGATATTGCGCGAACCCTTCGTGCTACATTTAACACCTTATTTTTCCACAGTGCATGCAAATTGTAAGAACATCTATTCATACAAATGACGCGCAATTCATTCACACCACCTTACCCTATTCGCTAGGTTCCGGCATTTCGCAGTGTTACAATGGGGTCAGTATTAACTGGTGAGTGACATTGTCTTTTGGGATTCAGAAAGAAACATCGTCAATTATTAACATCTTTGTGAGGATTATTACATTATTACAAACACCAGCTCAAAAGGCAGTACCAGACATCCACACAACCTAGCCCAACCCCACACACCATGCTTAAAGGCATTATTGCACACACATAATATTAAATACATGGTACTGATGTTTATCACATCAATATGGAGGAGTGTCTATACGGATATGTTTACATCGGATCCAGGAGAGGCGTCTTAGGAGGGCAGGGGAGCCCATATTGATTTCAAAGTGGATTTTTTTTATTATTATTATTCTCCCCCTCCCCCTCCCGAGATTTTAACTGATAGATTTTTCGGCTGTTATTTGGCCGCGAATTTGGCCGAGGAAACATTGAATATTTAAGCTTTCAAAATTTTCGCAACGAATTTTCACCTCCTCCTAAGATATTACCGTGGCGCCGCCCCTGATCGGATCCGGCAGTAGACAGTAGAACCGAATGGAGTGTGGTATTGAATTAAAGGCAGTGGATCTCATTTGCAAACTTCCCCCCCCCCCAGATCAGGAAAAGATAACCCATGCCCTTAGGCTATTGATTAATGGCATGTCTGTGAAATCTGGGGGTCAGTGATTGCCGATAATTTGAAAAATGCAAAAGAAAAACAATAGCCCTTTAGTATACGTTCTATGGCAGGATTATTTTTCTCGCGAGAAAAAATTCAAATCTGAGTCTAACGGTCACTGTAATTCCACTAAAACTGAGTTTCTTGCACCTATATTTTGCTAAAGGTTCCCAGATGGCATTTTCGTCTAAATGACATTGTATTTACACAATATTAATTTTTAGGCATGCAAAAGAGATCCACTGCCTTTAAGGTTTGTTTGTTTATTATGTCTGTCTTTCAAGATACTGCAGAGAAATAGCAGGGGTTGTAATTATGCCATTTTTCAACTGTAATAACAGGTAAGGGGGGGGGGAAGAAAAAACCTTTGGCCATAATATACTTCACCTTCATGAAACTACAAAATGGACGAGTAACAGTGTGGTGTGTTTAAATTTACGTTAGACGTGAATTGGACATAAGAGAATGTAACATATAGAAAATGATTACAAAATGTAAATTGTAGAAAAAAGAAAGTGTAAAGGAAACCCACAAGGATGGAGACGGGAATGACATAGTATGTTCCTTAGTGGCAAAATGAACAATCATTCATGTGAAACATGTCAAATACTCTGGTGTAATGATGATGATAATGATAATTACTATTATCGGCTGTCCGTCTGCTCGACCGCTGCTTAAAACGGCAGCACTCTGCATGTACATAATTCAAGTTATTATATTTGGGTCATTATGAAAGCTTCATATGTTGATTTCTTGTAACGTTGTAATTCTACAATAACATATTTTGTATCATTTCAAATGTTTTCTGAATTGTATTTGTGTAAATGACTTGTTTTTTAAGTGATTGATTCGAAATTTATGTTATCACAAAATGTGTTATTGTACAAAATTGAACTTGTTATTTATGTTATTGTTGCGAATCAGATATATGAAATGCAGAAAATGAAACCCCTTCAAACAAAATATACGTAATCATTTTATATATATCTAAAGAGAAAAAAATGGGTCAATAATGCATGCGTAAACACAGTATGTTGTGAATAATTTCCCCTCACAGCTTAGACAGCAGCAACGAAAACGAAGGCAAAAACGAATACAATAATTGCATAAATATAACCTTTGCTGCATCTTTGACTGAACTTACAGCAAAGATGTTAATTTCGGTTCGTCATTTCCAATCGAACAACACAATAATGAAATTTAATTAAATCGTTATAGATTTTGTTTTGCTTCACTTTATGATTAAGGATACAGTTACTTAGTTGATTAGGAAATTAATCAGGGGATCCCGGTGTTATGGAACCAAATCTACTCACGACATAAGCTAGCAAAATTAATCATTAAAGGCAGCTAAATTAATATCTAAAGAAAGGCGCACTGAGATTCATCTGACACTTTAGGACAAAGTTTACTCATATTGTCGCATAGGGATGTTGTAAACGTGTCTTGCAGATTCCCCACCATTTTCCAAGATGTCTGCCGTGTCTTATAGGAAGCTATTTGGGGAAAAATGAGACACAGAAAAACTTATAATCTACTCTTTAATTGGTGATTTGTTAAATCGAATAAAGAATGTTAATAAAGAAATCAAAGTATATGTAATGAAAGTACACTGAGCAAATGCGATCACTAGCATAATGAAGTTAATATTTACGAATAAGGCTTAACGGATGGAAATTATTCTTCGCTGATATCATGGCTATATTTGGCTTGCCGTGACATTTGTGCTTTGTTTTTATATATGCGCACTATTGATTACCGATGACTTATTTTGCTTATGTTGTATCTTATCAAACGTGAGCGTTTGTAAATTTGTGAAACAAAAAGGGAATAAAAAGGACTTAAGGGAATCTGTATCGTTCACAATAACAAAAAATAAAGAGGACCTAAATCAACAAGGCGCGCATTAATTAATAAATATACATTTAACAAAGCAAGAAGATTTTTTTTTCATTTATTGCATTTTGAAATATTTCTGCCTGCAGGTACTACAGGTGTTTAAAGAAAGAAAGCGTGCTCATATTATGCTGTCATAATTCATTCGATCATATTTGTACAGGTCTTTTGGACTTCGAACTGGAAATATGATCATGGTTTCGGTATGCAGGCCCAGCAATGTCCTTAAGGGCAAGATGGGCACGGTTAAAGTGCAAATTAAATGAAAGGCGTGCCATTAAACATCACAGGCATGTAAATCTGATATCATTCCATGCATTAGGATTTCCATATACGACGATCTCTGTCATATAAAGGTTGTGTAAGGCAGGATTTTCATAATAGTATAAGTGTCATTTGATTTTCACATAAATTTAAATTTTGGGACATTGCTTGTGTTAGACTTAAATGTTTGCATGCTGAAATTGAAATTCGATCAAAGGTTTTTGTTTAACAGTTTAAAGAGGTTTCAAATATTGTACAGAAATCCTTTGATCGAATCAAATATATATATACCTTGAAATTGACAGTGAGATTGCATTGAAACTGGATGCAACTCCACTTCGTGTAACAAAATCATGACCGCACACTAGAAATATGGGTTTTCATATTAATTTTCATCAAATTTTAACAAAGTGCACCGCCAGGTGATGACGAAAATACATTTTGATAATGCAGTATTATATAGCGTAACCTTTCTGTAGTTGCTAAAGTACAGTACAAGCCGGAAAATATGACAATTATGGAAGTGATGGAGAGTTAGAACATTTCTACTTTGAATTTTACTGATATTTCGGACGCTATAGAACTCAAGGTGAGAAAAGAAACTAAATTTAACTACGAGAGCTGTTTTCTTGGCATACCATACGACATTATAATGTTATTCACATTGTGTTCTGAAGAATGTTATGTGTTTGACGATGTTGAGGGTGATACGTTTAACCATTGGGGGGGGGGGTGGAAGGTGGGCGGATTCAAACAAATATTATGTGGTCAATTTCTGCATCCCAGAACCGAGACTTATTGCTTTTCAATTAACTTTCCGGAGTTTTTTTTTCAGATGTGTGTTTTCATCTCATTATTTATTTGTTTATTCATTTATTTACTTATTTATCCACCCATTCTTTAAGTCTTTCTTTGCTTGCTTTCTTACATTTATCCGTCTTTTTTATGGGGAGGGGTGAGGATAGTCAATATACACAGTCATGATGAGTTTCAAGAAACCCCCTTTTCAATCTCCCTTTTTAGAGCCAAGGGTGATGTGTGTTAGTTGTTTCTTCTCCCCCGAAGGTTTGGACAGTACATATTAAACACTGTTTTCATGTATTCCCCCTTCTTCACCCAAACAAATTCCAGTACATGCTGTACGATTCTGTGGATCTACCGCTGACAGTACATGGTCACTTGCACGTCATCACTTTGTTGTGATCGTCAAAACTGACAGGGAGTGGAAAACCTGAAAGCGCCATATTATTTTGTGAGTTTGCAGTTGTTACATAATCAACATTTCGTTGCAACACCCTAACCTGCATACGTTTCTCATTCGTCATAGGTGGTGTAATCCATTCGTGAACTGCAGGAAATACAAGTTCGATTAGAAATGGCTTCCAACGGTCGTATGCAGTATCACCGGACGGCTAGCCGAGGCGACGAAGACGACACAGACGTGGACGAAATAACTACTATACCGCCCTCGACCCAACCGGCTGTTGCAACTCAAATATCTTTACCCATGACGTACTTCCTGTGTATCACGCTAGGGATTGTGGGAGGTCATCATTACTATCTTGGTCGCAGAGCTGATGGACTGTTGTACACGGCAACTTTGGGATTTTTCGGAATCGGTTGGGTGGTAGACTGGTTTCGACTCCCGTCTCTGGTTCGAGCTGCCAACAAGAAGCGCAAAGAAGAAGCGGAGAACGGATACTCAGTCCTCGCCGTTCCTTATGGGGAGCTGGAGGAACGGTCTGTAGTAACTGCATATCTCTACTGTATTCCTCCTTGGGGACTTTTTGGTAAGTATTGAGTAAACAAATCAACCAACCAACCATAAAGCAATCAATCAATCAATCAGCAGTCACTCAATCAAGCTATCAATCAATCTAATCAATCAATCAATCAAACAGCCAACTTATCGTCCAGTCAATCAACATTCGATCAGTCAATCAATCAATCAATCAATCAATCAATCAATCAATCAATCAATCAATCAATCAATCAATCAATCACACAATCAATCAATCAATCTATCTATCTATCTGTCTATCAGTGTATCTATGAATATACATAAGTGGAAAATAGCCTACATAATAAAGTGCTAAATAGGCCTAAATGTTACCCCAAAACGAGAAGAATATGTGGAAATACTTAATTCACAATGTGCATGAAACAAATAACAATGACAGTGTAACATTTGTGAAAACAGATCTTTAGATTTGCACCAAATAAGGCAAACAATTGTAATAGAGAATGGTCATTATCAGGCATTCATATTATCGATTCAGGGGAGAAATAAATTAATAAATGACGGAATGAAGTACATTTTAAATATATATGGCTAGAACAAAATACATAAATAGTGTAGTTAACTAAGTAACCACATAAAGGTAGTGACATATTGGAACACTTGAAAATGCCCTCAAGAACGCAAATGTTAAATAATAACCAACTATACACTAGCAGGAGTGGATCTCCCACCTGGGAGGATTTGTCTTATTGTTTTACTTAAGAGAATGCAAGCATAATACATAGGAGGTATCTTAATTTTATGCCGGGACGATAAAAATAAGCCCATAGAGAACCACACAGGCAGGTTTCCGTGCTACGACATTGTTTATTTTAGAATGAGTCAACGTTTGACGACAAGATTTTCACCAGAGAATCCTCGCATAATTTACTTGATTCGAGAGTAGTTTCAGCCCAAATTGAGGACTACCCCCAATCATGTCATTTAAGTGTAACTTTATATTCACAGATTCATTCATTCGTTTATAAAAAATATAGGACATCTAAATTATCCGTGGTCTTTTTTTTAACTTCTTTACGTCACTTTCTTTTTGTAATCTTGTTTTCTTTTGACTCGATTTGGCATCCACCACATGTATCTGGGAACTTTTCGAGGAAATGAGATATTTCAGTTAGTATATGCAGCAACCATGGGACTCCTGGGAATCGGGTGGCTGATCGACATAGTTCGTATTCCGAAGATAGTCCGAAGAGCCAACGACGACATACGAAACTTGCGTTCGGGAAAACCCGTATCGGCCAAATCATCTGATATCTTACATCTTGACACAGCCTATGTACTAGCCGTTCCACTAGGCGTTTTGGGGTTGCATCACTTCTACCTAAGACGACACGTCTATGGGATCATTTACGCGTTTACATTCGGGTTGGCTGGCTTTGGAGTCTTGGTCGATCTGATTAGAATGCCGAAATTATTTAGAAGGAATAAGAAGGAATTGCGTGAATTCAAATACACCCACTTTCAAGTGGACGACTTATATATGCTTTGGTTTCCACTTGGGCTGTTTGGGCTGCATCATTTCTATATGCGTCGCTGGTTATGGGGCGTGGCCTATTTCTTCACGTTCGGGTTTCTGGGAGTTGGTTGGTTGATCGATGGTTTCTGCATGCGATCATTGGTTGAACAAAGCAACAAGAAAGTAGGAACTGGGTTAATTTGGGAATCACACGTCGCGAAGTTAAAAAGCAGCATGCGAATGCTAACATTTTCGTCAACAAGAAGTTATATCAATTCCCGGACACTGACGAAGATGGAAACCTTCAAGTTTATGCATTTCCGTTGAAGCCAAACGGCACGCTTTCGTGGAAGTTCGGATGGCCGTGGTCACCTACGTTCTCCAATGACAATGGCTTTGCCATCAGTGACGAACCAATTGGCCAATCACGAAAGAACAAGACTCCGTTGACGATGATTGCATCTAACGTCGATGGTGATTGGTCAGTGAATGATGACGAGATCACCGTTGTTCCACAGTCGTCTACGTTTTTGCCGATTTGATGGACGGGACTTCAAAGACAATTTTTTGAAGAGCACAATTCTTACTATGCTGAAATATGGCTAATTAATTGACTTATATGTATGACTTGACGCTCCTTCATGTAAAGAAAAAGTGTGTTTTGTTTTTATTCCTCGATCTCTAGACCTTATTGAAACACGTTGACCATGTTGACGTTAGAGTCACTGGCTAACATTTACCACAGTTATAAAATCTGAGCTACATGATTTCCCATGCTACCAGTGTCTTTGATAAGGTCTAAAAGTAAAGCCCTGAAAAAAAATTGCATTTTCAAAATGATTATTTAGTGCTTTAAAAAGTGAAAATCGTAAGTTGACCGGATTCACCTGCTCATTTCTTCCCATAGACTTACTGTGTGTAGATCTAGGCTATTTTCTACTCACCCCGTGTATTAATGTTGTATTCATTCATATCTTGCCTGTGGCAGCATAAAAATTCCAAACTTTTGTATTCTAGGGTGTTTATTTGTCCATTCAAACACTACTCTGTAGCTCAGATATCAAAGTGTTACAACGTTTTAAAACTGAAGCTCCACAATGTTAGCCTATCACTTTAATCCTATTTTACATTCGTTTTATGAAACAGTGTTATGACGGCGCTAAAAGGAAAAAAAGAAAGACAATCTGTAATAGATTTAGAAGGTAATACGATGATTCATTATATTTTGAACTATGACACATATCGTTGACAACTACAATGCAGGAAACAATACGGTTGATGTTTTGTTAACCTCTCAATGTGGCTTTGTTGAAGAATGTTGTGGGGTTACACTCCTTGAATTAACACTCGTTAGTTTTACTGTTGTGAAGTACCTTCATGAGTCATTACTTGTTATGACTGAAGAATATGCAATATTTTGAAGACATTATGTAGAGTAATTCAATTAAAGTGTAACGTGAAAAAATATCTTTGGACAGTTAAAAAAATGTATGCATCGGAAATTCGAAAGTTCGGCTTAGATTGTGAAATGTCTTGAACACAACAATACATCGTATATGAAGTAGCGTTATATGTCTTACAATTACGATAATATGTTACCCTAGAAACGTGGGTAAATCCCATATTCATTATGTTGCTCTCACTATTATTGTGCTTAACATAATGCTGTCAATCTACAAGTATTTTCGTGTATACATTTCTACTAACGTGTGTAATGTTGTACTACACATATCTTGTCAAGCTCTAGAGACAGGCGAAGTGAGATTATAAACATAACAAAGAGTGTGTTTTGTTATTTCTGATATTAAGTTTATGTTCTTACCTAATGTATAGTAGTATTACTTTTAACCCGTATGCGTTTGTAATTTCGGACGGAGAGGTAAATGAAATTTGAATTACCAAAAAGAGTAAAAAAAAAAGATAAATGAGACTCTTTGTAAACATTGATCGTTTGGTCGTTAAGATCACTTTAATTATGAAGGGGGTAACAAGACACTATTCTGTTGTCAGGAGCGGTGTCGGCGGAGGGGGCAGAGTTAGGGGATGACCTCATTGTTTTAAAGACAGAGTAAGGGATTTGCACGTCAGAAAACAGAAAATGAATGAAATCAGCTCAAATCCTTCACAATGTGAAGATTAGTATAAATAAACACCTGTCATAGAACCTTTGGGTAGAATACCTAGTTTTGGTGAAAATCTGGACAATTAAACTTCAAAATTTACAGTGACGACGACGTGCACGGGCCGTGCCAAAATTGTCCGATCCGCCGTTAGACGAAGGTCGCGCGGAGTTTAGCCGTTTAAAGATTGTGTCATTCATTTGCACGTCAAAAAACACCTAAATGAATGAAATCAGCTGAAATCATATCCAATGTACAGATTAATATAAATAAACACCTCTCATAGAGACTTGGGGTAAAATATTGAGTTTTGGTGAAAATCTGGACGGTTAAACTTCATCCTTTTTCAAATTACTTAGAAGCAATTTCAAAAAATCCGCGACGTCAAAATGTGCACGTGCCGTTCCAAAATTGTCCGATCAGCCGTTAGCCAAAGGTCGTGCGGAGGTTAGCCGTTTAACCAATCAGTGCGCTCCGCTCGTCTTGCGACGATACACATAACCGCGATTCGCAGTTTGAGCAAAATTGAAACTCACTGAAAGAACAACATTCTGGTAACATGTCGTTATTAGTTTTTTTTCCATAAAACAACAAATTCATGACTTTCAACACACCATTTGTAAGTGCTAAACTACCGTTTGGTATTGATAATGAAGGGAAGTGATGGACTTGCAAATCTTCGATACAATCTTTAAACGTAGTTAACGTGAATTTTGCAGTTTTCGAAACTTTCGTACCCCCCCCCCCACCTGACAAAACTGAGACAAAACTGAGAAACAATAACTACGCATAAATCATCTTATGGACGTAGTTCAATGAAAAAAATAAATTTGACGTAACTGTCAGAAAGCAAGTATGGTAAGGCTATTGTAAGAATAGTTTGAGATGACACGATTTGGTTTCGTTTTTGCACTACAACGCAAATACCCGAGGGAGGCGTGTTTAAATTCACCTTTTCCTTACCTTGGCATCCCTTACATGCACACCAGAAACTGGATAGTACGAGAGTAATTCATATTCATATTGAATGTATTATATTTGTATTTTGAATGATGCCAAATAAAATGATAATAAAGAAAGCAAAATTGATGGCAAAATTGGTGGAAAGACATCAAGATAATATTTCCGAACATAGTATTTTATAATCACCAACATTAAATCTGATAAAATTTTGCTCGTACGTAATTTATACGTAAAACGAGAGTTTTTATAAAGTGCAATATAACCAACTCGTGGATCCAAATCAGGAGACATATACAATAAGAAAAATAGGTTCAACTTTGCATCTTTAGCAATATCACATCGGGAGCACCTTTACGAGTGCAACTTTGCACCTTTCACAATGGGTGCACCTTTTAAGGTCTGATAGGTGCGAAGTTGCAACCGAAAAGGTGCTCCCAGTGTGACATTGGTCTGCACCTTTAAATGTGCAAATTTGAACCTATTTTTCTAAGTGTGATAGCAGATTGTTTTTCCTATACTCTTTTTTTTTGGAGGGGGGGGGGGGGTGGGTGGGGAGATTCGTACATCTGAATGAAATATCATACTGTCCAATCACATCGTGCCTTGAGATGCTACAGATAAATGTATCACACCAGTTCATCAAATTGTAAGAATTAAATGTACATTTCCATGTAAATACGAATAAAACAATGCGAATATGTCATCTTTCACTTTCATTTGGCTTCCTGTTTATCCATTTCAGAAATTAAACTAACATTTTTTCCCCAAAATATAGATTTTTCTAACCTTACTGCAAAAGGAAGAGTCGAGGTCCGTAGTGAAAAAGTTTGACTGAAAATATTCCAGTAATTAGATTTATTCTAATACCATGAACTGCGGGCCTTAATCCGGTGGAAGGGGGGAGGGGGGGGGGGGGTTCTCACGCTTTTGACCGAATGGGATGGCCTAGACAAACGGAAAATAACGGAAAATAATGTTGTGAAATGTCACTATGAGTGTAAATATGTGTGCAAGTGTTTGCATTACTTATCCAAATAGAAAGCAAAGAAGCAAGAACGAAGCATCCGAAAGTTTATGTTAGGGAGTTTTAGGACCCCCCCCCCCCCACACACACACACACCCTACAGCCTCATGCCCATCTGACAAATGCTCGCTCGCCGAGTTTGTTCGTGGGAATTTGCTAAATCCAGCCCCAAAAAACAGATACATGTAGTTACATTCCTCCAGGATAGTGTGTTTTGTCACGAGTTGTGTGTGTGTGTGTGTGTGTGTGTGTGTGTGTGTAGTGTGTGTGTGTGTTTGTGTGTGTGTGTGTGTGTGTGTGTGTAAGTTGTGTGTGTGATGATGTGTGTGTGTGTGTGTTTGTGTGTGTGTGTGTGCGTGCATGCGTGTGGTGCTTGAAATATCCGTGTCTGGGGTTTTACAGTTTTTTTTTTTATATATTGGAGCATTTTAACTCTGAGTAGTTATGATTTGTCAAACCTGGAGCTTTAAAATAGTATGTTGAAAGAGAATGTTGCTAATGAAAACGTGCAATGGAAAAACACTTTGAAAGCAATAGGCTAACATTGTTGAGCTTTAAATTATATATTCGCCAAACTTTGCTATTTGAGCTACATAGTAGTGTTGGAATTGACAAATAAACACCCTAAAATACAAAAGTTTGGAAATTTATGCCGTCACTGGCAATATATCAATGCATTAACAAATATATATTACTCGTAGCGAGTAAAAAAGTAGCCTAGATCCATACACGGAAGTCCATGGGAGGAAAGGAGCAGGTGAATCCGGTCAAGTTACGATTTTCACTTTTTTAAAGCACTAAATAATCATTTTGAAATATATTTTTTTCATGGTTTCATTTTAGACCTTGTCAGTGACACGTCGAGGGTGGAAGATTATGTAGCTCACATTTGTTTTAACTTTGGTAAATGTTATCTAGTGGCTTTAAATCTAAAAGAGGAGTTTTGTCAGCGACCGAAATATTGACCTGGTGACGAGAGCAAGTACATTATACTATGCGCGGCACGGGATATTATTGTGTTATCAGTTTTGACAGTTATTCCAACAGAAAAAAGGACGGATTTAACTTGAAATCCACTTTCTATCTTCTCGAAGTGCTCGCCATACAAGGAAATGGAATACCCCCTTCCATCATTTTGTTCATGCTAAGGAGACGTAGTGGGGGTGGGGGGTGGGGGGGGTGGGGAGTAAAACATAATCATTTGTGACCGCTCAGCTCAAAACCCACAAAAAGTAGGCCATAATCAAATTTCCCTTTTCTTCATAGCTTTAAAGAGTAAGCTGTTAGCTTGAAAATGATATGTAATTTGTTAACATTGCACTATCCTAACCCATTCAGAAAGTGATTGAAATACAACAGAGTTAGGAAGTGCAGTTTCACAGAAAAGGGAGAAAAGAGGATTTAAAGATTCTGTTCACTCAGGTGCGCCATGCGGAAAAAAATGTGGTCCAGAAAAACTGCCAATATCTCAATTTCAGTTTCGTTTTAATCCACCAAATTTTGACAGTAGAAAGAGAAAAGATTACTCTGACAGATAATACAAACTTTAAAAATTTGAGTTGGTCAACCCAATTGACACATTTTGGTTTATTACAGAGAATCATAATCTGCGACTTTTTGTTGGTTTGGAGCTGGGTGGTCACATTTGTAATTCATCGTATGTGAGAGTGGTAATACTTAAAACGGTTCTTCAGTTCGACCAGTTTGCCTTTTAAAAAATCCATAGTATATTCGTATTCATCTTCAACCAAAAATTTTGCACTAGCTGATTAGCATATTGACAGTGGACTTAAAATATGGGGACACATAACAAAATTATACCCTTCTTTGGAACAGGTCCAAAACTAAAATAAACATTAATTGCATAGAAAACTGAAATACCATTTTACTTTCCAAACTCTTCATCCAACATGTCCAAATCATTTGAACAATCAGTGCTGTCGTACAAGAAAGGAGGATGTGAATCAAGGGCGTAGGCTGGTTTGGGCATGGGGTGGTGCACATATTGGGCAGGTGGAACTGGGACCTGCATATCTTAGGGATGTGGAACTAAAATTGAGAAAATCAGGCGTTGAAAGCAGAAAAGGAGGTGCAAATTTGCATTTTTTGCCATTAGGGTGGAACTCCTATGGCGCTGCGGGGGGTTCACGTGCACCCAGTGCACCCCCCAGCCTACGCCCTTGTGAATGAAAGGAATATCTCGTCAAATTTTGACGTGAAAATAACAGGTGTTTGGTTGTGTCAAACGATACACAGTGAATCTCAGTATGAAGCACAGTGACATTCAAGTTAGGAGAGTTAATTAATCTAGAGGCAAGTGGGTCAAAGGTTTCAAATTATTATGTCCAGAGAGAACAGCAACAGTAAGGAAGTGAGCGTATAATCATGTCTCAAATTACTGTAACGGGTGACTCAAGCCATATAGTATCGCGAAAACGAAGCACGCCACCTAGTGGTTATGTTAGACGACTCTACCGATTCTGCTCAGAGTGCTGACAAGTTCGGAACAGGTTTCTACTGCCTGAATCAAGGAATCACACAGATATCAGTGTGCAAATGTACTCACAGACACAAGTGATACAACAGCGTATATCATTTTTTTTGGGGTAAAATGAGTTTTTAATGTAATTTCGTAGCCATTTCCAATGTTGAAAAGGTTAATCTTTACCTCAACGGATAAAGTCACCGTGGCTACGTAAAGAAGAAGAAAAAAAATCTGTTTAAATGTCATTACATATATATTTTTTTCTTGATCTCTTTAACCTATTTTTTACACGATGGTTTAGCAGAGAAATTCAGTTTGTTTTTTAGGAATCATAACCTCATGCGGTAATACCTCCAGCAAATCACACTCTTCTAGGGTCTACTCGTCACACAGACAAACAGGCAGACAGGCAGACATACCATACACATGAACAATATATACCTTATGACAACATACACTACTCGGAGATTGTCTTCCATGCCATGCCCGTTATATTTACTAATAAAGTTTATTCACCGATAGTATTGTTAATGTCAGTTAATACCTGAACAAAGTTTATGGTATTACAAATACAATTAATGCGTGATTAGTCATACTTAATTGCATTCATGTTTTCACATGTTTTGAGTCACCTGAAAATGAATAAATAAGCGCGTGCCAATTAACATGTTTAACTTCTGAAGAAATTGTCAAGCGTGTAACTAAATTTGATAGGTATAAATGTGACCTGTCACCACGATACCGCGATAAAGTCGCACACCTTATGAAACATAAACATAGGCAGAAAAGTACTTTGGGTGAAAATATAAATATTCAAACTTTGCAACATGTGAAGGTCATAATCCTTTTGATTTTTGGGGCACTTAAACTTTCATACTTCATATCATAATTATTTGCACTTTCCTTACCTTTGGGTTGTGCGACTTTATTAGGGTATCGTGAGGACGGGTCACAGATATGTAGTCAATGTGGTACAAGTAATGTTTGCCGTATACTCCTTTGATTCTGTAGCATTTATTTCCCCCCCCCCCAAAGTCATTCAGAGTTAGTAGATGGAACAAGTAACCTCATAATAGCCAACATCATCAAAGACAGATATCGCTTCTTGTGAAGCATCTAAGAGCAGCTGTTATCAAAATGACGGGCTACATTAATTAGTAAGACAAATACCATGACCTGTACTTTTCTGCCTATTTATGTCCTGCTTGCTTGATTTATCGCAAAGATTTCCTGACAAGCTATATATCCACCTCCCCCCCCCCTCCCCAAAAGAGAAAAATCTGGTCATGCGCTTGTGCAAGTTGTATTCGGGGTTTAGCGCATTCCCTACAAACGGCACTCTTCAAGTTTAACATTACAAATTTACTTGGTTACGACCTCAAGAACACTAAGAATAGACTTGCCTTCACGTCGTCACAGGGTGCAACGATTGCAGAAACACCAACATATCGACCCGCTTGATTTCCGGAACGTGACGTCCACCATAGTTGTTGGGGGGGGGGGGTACTAGATCACAGTGTAAGATGATGTAATATGATATCCCAGGTTTTTAGGTTTCCTAAACTAAAGGAATGTATAGAAGAATTAGTTATCTTTTTGCCGATAGCCACCCAACTCTGAGAAAAATAGGTATGTCTCGTTTTAAATAAACCAATCAGTTAGTCAGTTTGTCAGTCAATCAATTAATCAATCATTAATTAATAAATTAATTAATCATATATTTAAGCAAACAGTCATCAGTGTATTTATTTTATCTATTTATTAGTTTAGAAAAAAACACGTAAAAAAACTAAGTCATTAAATTCTGCTGGACATTTCGAGCACAATGTTTTCAAATGGAAGGACTCCTTTAAAGAGTATTGTATTCTGAACCAGCCCTACCCAATTACCTGTAATACCACATTGAAATTGCTGCTTCCTTCCTGGCAAATTTATTGATGTGTAGAAAAAAATAAAGGCATAATCATAAAATGATTTAAACCATTCTACGAATTTAATAAGTCGGTTGTTATTGACATTAATCACCAGGTGTAATCGTTACATACCAAACTTGTGTTTGTTCACCCATCATAATACGGGTGGAGGCAACTTAGGTTACAATCTTTCTTGTATTTTTTAGTTCTCAGTTTCCTCGATGGGGTGATAATTGTATGAAAGGAAAAAGGTCAACGACGATATAAAAAACAAACAAAATCATATAGATTACAAGCGAACTTTGAGCGAATTGTAAATGCGTATTGTTTAGATTAAGTATAGTTTTATCTTTAAACAAGTCATATTGACATGTTGTTGCTGGCCTATATCACGCAGTTTGACATTCTATGTTTCCTGCAAATATGTTCATTATAATGCGTGGTAAACGATGTCTTCGTCGTTGATAAACTGCACAGAGGATGTCGATGAAGACAACAAAGATAAAGCAGACAGTGATAATGCCGGTAATGCCGTCGATAATGATCACGACGGCGATGATGATAGAGATCGCACATCGCCTCGTCAAGAACAGTCGGAGAGTGGGTGTGCATGTAATACCCTGAACTCATCAGCGTCTGCTCGGCCCGACAACCATGGGGGTTCTGTAACTGGAAGAGTCACCTATAACAAGAGGGAGGTGAGTTCGACCTCGGAAAAGGCAATGGATGGAAACCCCCAAAACATCGATATAGAGGCGAATGCATCGTTGAGACGACGGAGTAATACGGACACCGAAAATGCGGTTACCGATTCACCCATGCCCGTATTACGACGAGGAATCAGTGCTCCAGAAACATCAGCAAACGCACGTCCTCCGTCTGCTCGATTGTCAACTTCGGTTGATTTAAGCCCATCTGCCACCAATGCTTCTTCAACTACTCCAATTGGTTCCGATGGGGTATCCTCGCCGTCAATCCTAGAAGCAGCACCAATAAATAGCAATTCACACATTCCATCTGCGAGAGACTCAAATAATTCCCTTGTCGTTGAAACTCAGTTATCTAACCAAAGGAGGGAATTGGAGATCAATGATGATGCCTCCTCAATAAGCACAGCCATTCCATATCGAGACCGTTCCGAAACGCCACCTCCTATCCCCGGCAAATCTCTCTTCGAGGCCTATCTGCTTTGCGTACCATTTGGGGTCTTTGGCGCTCATCACTTCTATCTGGGGTACTGGTCCTTTGGGATACTCTATCTGTGTACCTTCGGGTTGTTCATGATCGGTTGGATCATCGATCTCATCACGCTTAAGTGGATTGTGGAGGAAGTTAACAGGAATGCACGGGAAGACAAGGAGAATGGGTTGGCTTCCAGAACCAAGTATGGGCGCTTCAAGACTCTTCGAGAGATCCCTCTCTGGAAGGCTTATCTGTTCTCTTTACCGCCTGTTGGAATAATTGGTAAGTTTGTGCCGTTTCAGTAAATTGACAAGGCAATTTACAAGGGTTGTGCTGGATTGTTCAAGGTTCCACCATATTCCATTTGTGTGAAATACATATCTCTAGATTGGTACGCTTAGGCGGCATCACTGGAGTGCTATTACCTAAAAACAAAAAGGTTAAAACAGGGACTTACATAATGCTGAAATGAAATGCCACAAAGTATTGTGAAAGGTAAAAAGGGCAGACCCCATTGTTAAAATGAAAAATCATTAATTAAATGGCATTTGACTCACGTTTTGGGACGGATTAAAATCAAGCAAACATATCGAATAAAAAAAATACCAGCAATCTTTTTCTTAATTGTTAGACAGACAAATGCAGACACTAAAATCCAGCATATTTCTAGCATCAGTAAAATATATCAACTCAAAGAATCATTCATCGATCAGTTTGTTTTACTATTCAATTTTGTTTATTCGTTATGAAACCTTTAACACAAAATATTGTCCGTTGTGAAGCAAAGGAATTTTTATTGCTATCAGAAAGAAAGATAGTACTCTTCTGGTTCAGAAAAGTTTATTGTCCTCTTGGTTCGAATCTGATGGCATATAAATTTGCTTTGTTTCTCCCATTATGCAGGTGGACATCACTTTGCAATGGATCGCATCGAATTTGGATTGATATATTTATTCACGTTCGGCTTGCTAGGGATCGGATGGTTGTCTGATTTGTTTCGCATGCCACTCATTGTAAAGAGACACAACGCTGAAATTCGAAGGTTACGCGACGGTAAGGCGCCCTCACCCATCTGGAAACGGCTGAAATTGGACGAAGCCTACACTTTGGCGTTTCCAGGGGGAATTCTGGGATTGCACCACTTTTACTTGCGGCGGTTTTTCTTTGGATTCGTCTACATGTTCACGTTAGGGTTCTTGGGAATCGGCGTTATTGTCGATCTATGTAGAATGCCACAACTGTTTCAACGCACGAGGAAGGAAATGAAGGAACAGATGATACGCTTCCATCTAGATGATGCTTACATCATGGCGATTCCCTTCGGTATTTATGGCTTACATCATTTTTACATGCGTCGATACGGCTGGGGGCTTTTCTATTTCGTAACTTTGGGACTAGGTGGGAATTGGGTGGTTAGGCGATTTGTTTCGTATGCGTTCCCTGGTGCGGCATGCCAATATGATGGAAAAGTACCGTGCGATAAGTCGCTTGCAGGCCAGGGCACCGGCTAACTCTTACCGGGTTACAATGCAAGACCAGGAACCGGTCGCAAGTCCCGTTCCTGGACCACAGTCTCCTGCACAACGACACAGGCACGATGTGCCCGCGAGCTTTACAAGCATGTCTGAGACAAGGAGTCAAGCAGACGTTCACCTGTCACAGTCTCCTGCACAACCGCGACATCGGTACGAGATGCAGACGAGCTACACTAGCACAACAGAAACACCTGTCCAAGGCCAAGCCGAAGACCATCTGCCAAGTGAGCCGACCCTTAGACCAAGCAGTAGCATTATGCTAGTTGCTATACCCCTTGATGACAGCGGACAACCAATATGGTCACAGGGACACCAGATACATGATACAGAAACCCCGGTTATTCGTCCTCGATTCCGAATTCGCAGTGAAAATTATGATTCATTGTCAATCGCGTCATTCACTGAACCACCACCACCTTACACACCTCACCCAGTTAGCTCTGGTGATGTTCCTGTCGGAGGCCATGATACACCAAATTCACCAACTTCACTAATGCATCAACCAATATTTCCACCACATACACATACTGTTATCAACGACGCCAATATAGTTTCTGGTGAAAACGCACACGCAGGGAATGCAAGCGATGAA
>JZLH01S0514961.1:30979-41320 GCA_001188425.1 Eucidaris tribuloides
CAGTGAAAATTATGATTCATTGTCAATCGCGTCATTCACTGAACCACCACCACCTTACACACCTCACCCAGTTAGCTCTGGTGATGTTCCTGTCGGGGGCCATGATACACCAAATTCACCAACTTCACTAATGCATCAACCAATATTTCCACCACATACTGTTATCAACGACGCCAATATAGTTTCTGGTGAAAATGCACACGCAAGGAATGCAAGCGCTGTATCAACAACACCGGCAACTTTGGAATATGCTATCAATGTGCTGTCATCAGCTAATAATGGAGAAGTATCAGAAATGACTCAAAGTCATTTGAACCAGCCGCATAGAACATCTCATCCAACATCACCTTTGGAAATATCAGAATCTAAAGAGGGACGAGGTGAATGGTTGGATAATGAAAATGAATTAGTCCTTGGCAGAGCACGCGAAATAATTAATCAATCACACAACAACGTACCGTCCTCTCCATCTGCATTACGTATGTCAAATCAGAAGGGCCGTCGCGATGATTGGCTGAACGACGAAAAAGAACAGGTCGTGGGTAGGGTGAACGAAGTAGTGAACCAATCATCGAACACATTTCATTCTTCATCTCCTATGGATATACCAAAGTCAAAAGAAGGGCGTGATGATTGGTTGGACGACGAAAATGAGCTAGTTATGGGCAGAGCGAACGAACTGATGAACCAATCATCGAGCCAGATACGTTCTTCTCCTCCACTAGAAATACCGCAATCAAAAGAGGGAAGCGATGATTGGTTGGACGATGACAATGAGCTAGTCATGGGAAGGGCCATAGAGCTAATACATGAAACTGATATTACGCCTCCTCCGCCTTCTCAGGAAGAATGGAATGGGAAGCAAACATAAATGAAATAAAACGTAACATGTGCTCTTCTACCTCCATTATTATACCTTTAATTGCAGAAGTAGGATCTTTATTCTGATCATCCCTTTTGACTCCCATTACTCACAGACGCTGTTATCATTGATTGGTGATGAAATGCAAAAACCAACTAATGATAACAGCGTCTAGGAGTAATGAAAGTCACAATGGATGATCAGAGTAAAGATAATAATTTTATACTAATGCGATGCTGAAGAGTTTTGGAGGCTGGATACTAAAAAGATGGTAACTGTATCATTTTTATAGCTTTATTTTTTGTTAAAGTCTAATTGTGGTTTCCAAGTTAAAGCTGTATAATAATCGTTTAGTAATGAATCACGATTGTGGGTTATTTGATTGTTGAACGCATTTTGGTGTGCAATTAACGTACACAAACGACTTTGACTAAGGAATAGTGGAATCTTCAAGAGAGTATAATGACTAAACATTTCAGCTACAAGAAACTCTGTACTTGACATAGCAATGTCAGTGTCACATGACATTTGTGAGATCATCTGTAGCACAAAAGTCTTGTTACTACTCAGGACCTAAGCCTTAGATTTTCTCTCCACTGAATTTAAAGGAATTCTGTTCTTTAACCAAATGCAAAGAATTGTGTTGAATAATTACAGAAATAGGAATAGGCTACTGCGAGTCCCGGGGATGAGGAAGCTTGTAGCCAATCGGTTGTCTACATTGGGAAAGGTAGTGGGTTTTCTTTGCATGTGTCTGAATTCTATGTTGTGTAATTTCTTAATTTTCGGACCTGCGCGGGATCAGAGTTTAATCTTTAATTTGATTCCCTACTCATTTCGTGAATTCATCTACGTTTGTATGTATATGCCTCTGATGTGTATGCATTTTTATTCTTTACTTCCCTTTATCAGTGTTTATGTTGATGTTTAAATGTTATTAAATGCATGCATGTATGAACTTATCGAAGAAGAAAATACATTTGAATTTGAATTAAAATGAAGAACCAATTTCTACCCCCCCCCCCAAAAAAAGTAAAAATATAAACTTTACGTATATAAACAGATGTGTAAGTTACCATCTGTTTGGTTACCAGAAAAAAGGCTACGGGCATATAGTATGAACATCAAATTACAAGGTCAAAACAAGTCAATTGAGCAATTTCATTATTTAAAGCCCAAGTTTAGTTTTGGGGATTTTATTTTATTTGAAATCTTTATGCCCCAAAGTCATAACCTTGCAATAATAGATTCTGAATGTCTTTAGTTTTTTAATTAATTAATGAAAAATCTCGGGGGTCTCCCCGGGATTTTTCATTAATTGGTTAAAAAAAACTAGTAATAGACATTCAGAATCTATTAGTGCAGGGTTATGACTTTGGGGAATAGAGCTTTCTAATAAAAAAAAATCCCCAAAACTAAACTTGGGCTGAAAGGGTAGATGTATTGGGTATTCAGTTGAGTCCTAAACAACTCCCCGGTTCAATTAAAGATATATCATTAGTTAAGAACTGTTTTATTCAAAATCAAATTGATGCTGACAATTGATCACAAGAACACACCAGGTTAAATGACAACTGTTTGGTGTCAATTTAGAAGTAGAATATACTTAAGTATGATATTCAATATACCTAAATTTATTTTAAAAGTGATATTATATTGTACTGAAAACGATCTAGAAGTTCTTATGATTTTTTCAAAGTTTTGTTAACTCTTTACACACTGAATTTATTTTCAGGGAATGATAATGACAATTGTTCTTTTTCACATTTTCTTTGAATTTCGCTTTCCTTTTTGTGGTATTGAAAGATGATTATTTTCTATAGATGTTCCTTAAATAAACCAGCTATTTTTCCAGTGTCTCCTGTGCAAAAGTGAAGAAAACACATAATAATTACGATTTTTGAATTTAATTGAACGAATGTGCAAAATCGACTCTTTAGCGTGTAAAGGGTCAATATACATGTAGTAAATGCAGCAAATATTGCCACAAACTATTGCGTTCTTAACAATCGATAATGCAGTCTCATCATTAAGAAAAGTACAAAGTGATGTAATGGAAAGTCATTAGCGAATAAACAACTTTAAACTCTAGCAAAATTGTGATATTTTTTGTAGTGTACCTAATGTACAGTCCGCCCCTGGCACTATACTTCAGGAAAAGAAACTTGTTGCTGATATGATTGGAAAATGCATTTGGTAGAAAAAATCATATTCCAAACTTTTGTCCATGACTGTAAGAGTACCATGACTCAGTGTTTACCTAAACTTCAATATCGGATTGAAGTCTGAAATATTGACCCGTGTGTTTGCTAATAAAGTTCAGTGTAAACAGTGGTAAACTTAGATTACGGATTTTGGCAGTAAAAAGTAAATTCAACTCCATAAATTTCAAAACTGTTTTTAACTCTGAACTCTTGGTATTCACAGAACCTTGGGGGGGGGGGGTGCTTTCACTAGGTTACAAAATGTACAACAAGGCGCCTGCTTTCAAGTAATAGCAAATTAAACAATGACGCTTCACGTCACACCTAGCACATGGAATAAAATAATGATCGCATAACATTAGACGCCATTTTGTAACCAAAACCATCTTGGCTAAACTCCCTCTGTACATGCTCTGTATAATGTCTTTGGCTTTCACTATATACAGTCATACATGTACAGTGCGCCTTCATCGTTTGTCCTGGAGAACCCTGTTCTCGTCTGAACCGTTTTTATCTGGCTAGTTACCACGTCTTTCGGTGGCCATTTTACCCATTTTATCCACTGATATTGGAAAATTTAACTCCCTTTCAACGAAATAGCGAATTCGGCTGCTTTGCAAATGTAAACCATGACGTATTTCAAACAAATTTGTGATATTCTTTGTCCTGATATCGCACTCCTGTGTCCAGTGTAATACTGTAGGGCATTGAACAAATAACGAAAAAGTTCCGCAGTCTCCAGATTGGTATTGAAAAATATCATTACAATTTATTTAGGATGAAGTTGCTAATGAGAAAACACATTTTTTCTCCAAGTTTTATTAGCACATTGATGAGATAATCGACTAATTAGTGAGGCAAATTCTCAGTCCCATTCGTAAAAGAAGGAATCACCGTCAATAGCGATTTCACAGACACGAACATTAGTCACTAGATCAGTCGTTAAAGCTGTGTTATTAATATTTATTAAGGCCTGTGGCTCTACGTTACACGCATCGGAATACACTGGTGAAGGTATTCTTTTCAATGAATTTAACAAAAGCCATTCATGCAGTCCTCCGTTATTTATAGAAAGGTTGCGCCTCTCCGAAGTTCCTATTCAGTATTCAAACATCCTCGGATTCACAGAAGCATTGTGAATACATAAGTTGTCAAGCACTCCCTAGATTGTGAACGAGGATGTGACGGCGTGATATTCCAGCCACGTAATTTATTTTTGCACACGGTGAAAGTCTGTGGTAGTTTTTAGACTGATAAAACGTACTTGGTCACGACTTTATAGATAACCGTCATAATTAATTTTCTCCAAAACGCGCAAACAAACCCGATTTACGGGTTTAGTAATATATAATCATCAATATGGATTTGTAATACAGTGTTAGGTCTACGGAAAATCACGATAAATGGCCTTGCCCTACACAGTCCAATACAACCAGCAGGTCGACGCCTTGATGCCGGCTGTGACATCTTCCCAAAGTGTATCGCGATATTTCTTAGATGTCTGCTTTCTTTCCATGGGTATAGTCGTTATTGCGAATACTGAGAATAAACCCACATCATAAAATGAACAATCTCCAAAATGTTGGCTGACGCTTCCAACCATCATTATTGTCACTAAATGTAGTCTAGTTGAAACCATACTCCACGACGTATTCATTCGGATTACGTCGATGCTATTAATGGTTATAGGCCCCACAGCGTTGCTCTGCGGGATTTACGCACCAATGTCAAGTGCAGTTGTACCGGTGTTGAAACGAACATGTATGATACGAAATAGTTATTTTGAGTGTCGTATTTATTTACCATACAGAGAAATGGTTCACGCTGATATTTCAACCGTTGTCGTTTTTTAAAAGTGCTGTTGTATGCTCCGCATATCATCGAATACACGATGATAATTTTCGCATCTGTGACATCCAATGCTGAAGTGAACAATTTATAGGAGTGCCCTCACGTGTAACACAATCCGTGAAGGACAGTTATATTTCAAAGCCATAGTTTAACATTGTGTCGGTTAAAATTAAACACAAAAATCCAACTTTGAGTTGTGAGCTACATAAAAGTGATTGAATGGACACAGCATAATGAAAACGTGTATGATAACATCAGTCATTTATACATGTATATTCAAATTAATGACTTTGTACAGGTATATACACTTCTTTAATTCTTTCTTTGTTTATGATGTATTTATATCTATATTTTTCCTTCCTGCCATTTTATTTCCTTTTCCTTCTTTATTTCAAACTTCCTTTGTCTTTCTTTTTTCGTCCTTCTTTCGATTCCGTTTTGTCATTTTCTTCGTTTTTCATTTTTTTTGCATTCATTCAGCCATTCATTCATTCTTTCTTCCTTTCTCAACAGTGCCTATTTACCGATTTCTGTTATATGTAAGTTATTTGTTTGTTGATTTCTTTTGCTCATTATATAGCTTATTTATGTATGGATCAATTGATGTATTAAAAACAAGATATAGTTTTGGTGAAGTGTAAAAAATGAAATTCTTTGTGATTATGCTTTTAGATACATCTATGTCATCTATCAATGCCCCCTCCGTTTTTTTTTTTTTTTTTTAGTAAATGACTCACAATGTAAAATCTCGAGGGGGGGGGGGCAGATTTCACATAGGTAGTGTACATACCGCTAGATACTCTCCTGTTATTTGAATAGCGTAATTTGTCACCATAATCAATTTCCATGTTGTTTTCTGATGTCTGGGTGACAATAGATTTTTTTTTTGTGAAAGAGTGACAACAATTCTGTCTAATCGACCAAAATTATACTTGGGCTTTAATGTTTATTTATTTATTTTTTTACTCATCAATCAGCTATTAATTCGTTTGTTGATTGATTGCATATACTCATTTATATTGTAGTGATCTCTGATGATTGTATTTACATGAATAGCTCTGCCTTTAATATCGAAAAGACCTTCCCGTCTAAGGACAAGCACTCTCACGAACAAGTTGATACGAAACAATACATATCCTCGACCCGTGATACTAATTGACTCACAGCGGTCCTTGTCAATTCCTATTCTCGTTGGAGTGGCCTGGGTTCTTTGCAAGATCTCGCACAGAGGTTTTCATAATTAGGAGTGAAGCGGCTAGCACAGGCATTCTGGGTATTCGATATGACGGTGGCGGCTGGTATACATGATTCACCATAGCGAGTCCAGGTTACGTTAATGATACGGCTGTAACTGCTTTTTAATTACACTCTCTTCTGGCTCTTTAGTCGATTCGCCTTCAATTTGGTAAGTAAAACTTCAATCAGTGACTGATTTGAGGATAGATTATTCCTCTGATTTATACTATTTGTCTAAATTGTCTGATGTATATTGCGGGTTATTCATTTTCAAATTACTGACTTGATTACTAATTATCCTAATGGTTTACTGTGTATGAAGTACAGAGAGCTAAACAAGAAGTCAAGAAGGAAATACTGTCATTGCACGTTGCACATTGAATTGCGGCAATCGCGTCATTTGATCTGGTGCCATTTCGTCACATAATTTAATTTTTAATCGCATATCACTTCATCTTCCTACTCGTTTATTTATTTATATCTAGCCTATCCATCGAACTATCCGATCCCATTTACACGAACGAAACAACAAACAAAAATCAATCAATCAATCAATCAATCAATCAATCAATCAATCAATCAATCAATCAATCAATCAATCAATCAATCAATCAATCAACCAATCAATCAATCAATCAATCAATCTGTTTAACCTATAACATCTCATATTATGGCTGGCAGAAGCCAGGATGACAGTACACCCGTATGCAGTTGGTACAGCTAAGAAAGGGAAAAAAGAGTGGAAACGAATCGCAACACATAGAGTTGTAACTTCCTGTACTTTCACTTATTGCTTCCGTGTAACATATTTATAGTTTACTTAGTTTTTGCCGATGAAGAAGAATAAACTATCATATGAAATAAACATTTAACATGTCCATCAAACAGATACATTCCATTTCCATGATTGCAGATACTTGTACTTTTCTCCATCTTTCTAATAGTATCACAGCAGCATTACAGCTTTCCCATAGAAAAAAAATCTATGCAGTTTGGTAACTACTATACAAAGTGGACAGGCTCCCACATAGCATTAGAGCAGGGGGGGGGGCATATTACACGACATTAAAGGCGTCGTTCAAAACAATTACAGTTTATAAAATCTAAACTGCCGTTTTGTCTCGCCTGAACGAAGTTCGGCAGAAAGTGCCCGGTAATCACTTTTCTGTTGGTCTGTTGGTCAGTTGACCTATTAGTCTCCTATTCTGTTGGTCTGTTAGTCTGTTACGAAAATGTCAATAAGTTTTTTGTTTAACTTGCTCTCGTTTCTTTATTTCTGCATCATTTGTGTTCACACTTGGTAGAAATGATCCTTGGGTAATACCACATGTGTGTTGATGAGGATGATGAGGTCAAATGTCATCTAGGGGGAATAAGGTCAAATGATATGAGGCCATGTGCATTTTTTTTTCTTGTTACGAAACCTTTGTGTTTAACTTGCTCTCATTTCTCTATTTTTGCATCAATTGTGTTTACACTTGGTACAAATGATCCTTGGGTAATACCACTCGTGTGTTGATGAGCATGATGAGGTGAACGGTCGGTCATCTAGGGGTCAACATGTCAAATGATATGAGTTACGAAAATGTTAAAGTTTTTGTTTAACTTTCGCTTATTTTGCTTAAAATTGCAACAATGATCATTGGGTATTTTCATATATATGACAATTCAATGGTTACAGCAAAGGTCATCTAGGGGTCAAAAGTCATATTGCATGTTTGCGAAATTAGCCGAGCCTCGTGGTTCGCGAACCACTTGTTTCATGCTGCTAGTGTCTCTGGAACCGAAAGCCGGAAACAGCTGCTGTTCAAAACGAGTGTTAAAAAAGGTAAAAAACATCAATGAATGAACATTGTAGTGATATTTTGATATTATTTGTACATATTTGCAAATGGCAGCATAACTGTCTAACGTTTTGTGTTTAAGGGTGTTTATTTGTCCAGTCAAACATCATCATATTGGTCAGATATCAACATTTGCCATTTTTTTTTCTCAAAATAATAGAGCTTATAGTACCTTTAAAATTCAAAACAAATAATATCGGCACTCTTGATGGTGACACCATCATCAATTAAAATAGATTTATTGATAAGAAGGCAATAAATCTGGCATTGATTGAGATGCGTGGTTGGGCCTACGCATTATAGAAATAAACACATGCATCGCATGATATCACTTCTCTCTAAAAACAAATGACAGAGCTTTGAGGAGAGGGGTTCTGAAAGTGAAAGATTGAACTTTATGTGCACTTTAAAGACACAAGTTAACAATGACCACATAAAAAAATGTGAGGTACATAAGACCCATGTTCAGAATCTGTGATAAGGTTTAAAAAATGAAGCCCTGAAAATTTCATTTCAAAATTAATAGTGCTTTAAAAAAGTGAAAATCAATGAGTGCCCAGGTTGACCTGATTTGCCTTGCCCATTACCCCCAATAGACTATTCTAAGCTAATTTATACTCCACTGCAGTGGCAATTCAAGGGTGTTGTTTATTCATGCATATTTTGCCGGTGACAGCATAACGTTCCAATTTTTTGTATTCTAGTATTCATTAAAGCACTACTCAGTAGCTTAGACTCTTAGCTTGTGTCTTAAAAGATAAATTCACTCTTCATCGGTGTGATAAAAATTGTTTTCACTCAGGAATCTGGAGTGAACCACCTATAATTACTCCATACAGAGTGATTCAAAATCCCCTCAGATTCACTCCATGTATAGATGAGATCCATTCCAAGCTCACTCTTTCATATCTTAAGTCGATTGCTGAGACAGAATAAAACATCGCCCTCTATGGAGATTGGGCTCGTATGATATAAAAACGGAGGCACTAAATGATTCCCAATTTAAACTACTCGGTCGTATAACAAAATGCAACATCCATTTTCCACCTGATAATCTCATTGTCTCTATATGGTTGAATGACCCCAGATATAGAAATGGGCATTTAAAGAGAAAAAAAAAATCACTTTTTATTGAGCGCATGTGCATGATTTCCTGTACATTTACATGAGCCATTATATTTACGATCAATTATAGTCACTTCATCAAGGTAAAAAAAAAAAAAACTCTTACAAATTCAGTAAAAGCTCATACCTTCATCTTAACATCTTTAAAGTAACTGTACAATCGTGTTGGCAGGTATATAACTTCTTTTGATCCAGAACTAAATATTTTTTATTCTAAAATATAATTGCCTAATTTGTCTAGCAAATTGTCCGGCACCCGCCAATGGAACACATGTCACAGAGGAAACGGAAGGATAACGGATGGAAGGAGGGGGGGGGGGGGGGGTTGCGGGTACGCATATTATCCGAATCACATATCATGCTTACTTTAAAGGAAACGTTCACCCTGACGTAAAGTTGGTTATAATAAAAGCAAAACAATGAGAGAAACATATTAATGAAAGTTTGGCGAAAATCCACCAAAGAATAACAAAGTTTTAAAGTGTCAAAATTTCAGTTTTGTGACGTCACATGCGAGCAGCTCCCTATATGTCATGTAATATAAATTCCATAAATTGTCCTTGATTGAATGGTTTATTATAATTGAATATTTTTCCCATAGAAGCCTGTATGTAATAATGTTTCTGATAATATATTGAAAGCACAGGGAATTTAGGGAATTTATATCACATGACATACGAGGAGCTGCTCGCATGAGACGTCACAAATTCGAAACTTTGAAACACATTGAAACAACCTTGTATACTATTTAGCAAAATTTAAATCTTATATCTACAGTGTTGTCAAAGATAACAGATTTGGCGTTGAATTCTAGCAATTTTGAGCTACGTACCACCTATGGTGTAAGGGTTATGTTCGCGATGTTCATAATTATGTGAACACAATTTTTGATATCCTGTGTGAAAATACAACTCAGCACATGTAAAATCCAACACCCCAGATCGATCGTTGTCAACATAGTTTGCAGACACAGGCCCTTGTTGTCTGTCGTGCATCGCAAATCAGGGTCTGAATAATAAGGGCTGCAGACTAGTACTGCCATAGGCCCTGTGTTATAGCTGCTTCTGGCCAACAAGATTAGCCTTGGCTGAAGTCGCTGTGGAATTTTAGTGCCAAAATAAAGTCTGTGCCTGCAGAATATTGTCAAAATCACAATTTATTCATGCAGTAAAAGCCCAAGTAAAGTTTTGGTCAAACAAGATCTTTGTCATAAATCTTT
>JZLH01S0514961.1:50022-68556 GCA_001188425.1 Eucidaris tribuloides
GTGCTATACGGAAACACCAGCCCGAATAATCGCATGACATGGTCAGAGATTAACTGAAGAATTAGTCAACTGGAACGAGTGTGCGAATACTGCAAATTTGTTCACCTCGCTAGTTAGACCTTGGGCGGACATGTGTAAATTCAGAGCTTCACTATTGAGGGGTGAATGTAATGTTCTTATTTTAGGGTTTATTTATTTATGTTCTTTCTTTCTTTCCTTCTGTCCATGTTGGTCAAACAATAAACACCACACTGATAGTAATTATAATTACAACACAAATAGACAATAAAATAGATAATAGCATGTACAAATACTCCACTACTACTACACTACACTACTACTACTAACTACTACTACTCCTACTATACTGACTAATATACTACTACTTACTACTCATACTACACTACTACGACTACTAGCTACTACTACCAACTAAACTACTACTACTATACTACTACTACTACTACTACTACTAACTACTAACTACGTACTACTACACTACTAATACATAATAATAATAAATCATTATTATTGCAGCACTATATAGCTTAGTAATATTTACGGACAACCAAACGACTATTGATATTCGACATGGGAAAGGGCAGGGGAGTTTTTGATCAACCGTTTCAAATTAATGCCTAAAGGTAATGAGAGAAAACACACGCACACACTCACCTAAACACACACGCACACACACACACACACACACACACAAACACACACACACACACACACACACACACACACACACACACACACACACACACACACACACTTTTCAGTATGCTGACTTGACTGCTTGATGATTTTTTTTCACGATTGTAAAAGTGAAACTTCTTGTTCTACGAAGCTGTCGAACACCACTGCGTACCAGGTATTTAGATGAACGAAGTGTCATGGCCAAAGTCATGACACAACGAAAAAGTTTAAAGCGTCAATGAAAACGGGAAGCCTGTGATTAATTCGTATCTGTACAGCAAGTCTGGTCCTGTCATGTCAGTTTGATAATTACAGGATATCCCATGCCCATAATGTTGCCATCATCGATGGAATATGATGATAACCTCCCGGGCGAGGCGAAGTGGTGGAACGAGGATGTCCCTCAGAAGGGGGAACCCTCTGTCCATAGTACAAACATCCCTTCCATCATTATAACTTTATGAAGTTGCGATCTAGCTATTGGCAATAATTTGAAGCATGATGTGCTTGGCTTACACGTACGTAGCTTCTCTAAAAATATATCTTGTGACATTTTGCGCCCCCTCCCCTTTTGCCCCGACCGACTCTCGATGAATCATTTTGAACTATCACTTTCTACTTCATTGCACCAGTAGCCAGAGTTATGTTGCAACGCATTTTTCCTCTTTTGAATTCTGGATTACTATTGGACCATGTAAGGTCGAATTAGGCATATCAACCGAGCAGTAGCAGAGATTATATGTTCTATAGTTAGTCTTCAGGTATATAAGAGCCACGTGTGCCGGTTGTAGCTGTTTTGATTTCGGTCAATAAGTGAGAGTCTCACTTTTGTGGGGCACCCCATTTGAGCACACGGACGGCCACCACGGACAAGACCTCAGAATATTGGGGGATTCCATTATATAAAAGCTGCTCCTTGCAATACAGGAAGATTGATCCATACCAGGTAAGTGCCTATGGTAAATTGGTCCAAATCGCAGTGTTGGAACTTCGTTATTTATTTTAGTTTTCATTTTATTTTTTTTTCTAGGAAGAGGTACAAAACAATAGAGCTCTACCGCATACCTGGATGCAAACTTAAACTCTCTCACTTCCAGGCCACGAAGATGCAATGTCTAATTCACGAATAACAGGGTGGCGCCACAGTGCTTGGGGGTGGGGGGGGCACCTTATATGATGTTAACAATTCAGAAATTGGAGATTTTACTTTATAGTGTTAATTGATATTTTCGCCTCATACAATTTTTTTGCCCCAGCCGTAAGGAGGCACCGTTGCACGCATTGATTTGCGCCACAAAAGTCTTCTTCCGGCCCTGATTACACCCCCTTCCTTTTGCTTGTCGCGAAATACTGGTACGACGCGGTTTTGCCCCTTTCAAGATTTTACCTACGCACCGCCCCTAACAAACAGTGTGGCTGTAGTACTAGTAGTTGAGAATGATCTTAAGATACGATTTCTATTTGTTTAAATATTACTGAACACTTGTGGTGATTTGGAGTAACGATCAGACCAAATATATTCAAATTTGGACCTGTTCTAGGTCTTGAGTGTTGAGCGACTATTGGACTTCACGTGTCTTCTTTCCATGCACATGAATAATGACATGAACTATATTTAAAGAGTTGACCGGATTATCGGCAAATGAGTGTAGTATAGGCCATTATATACGTATATCATCCACATATATAAATTAACTGTTTGGGTATTTCTACCCTTTAACAATGGTATGGTTGATTTATTCCATCGACGTCAATAATTGACTATGACCGGTATGCTGCGTGTTCGGTGTATGGATGGCAGCAAAGCCATTGAAATCCGCAATTGTACATTTATGTTGCGCTAAATGTAGGCTTATAGTATTTAACACTAGTCACTGTACATTACGTACAAAATGATATGAAGCATTTATTTATTTTACGCTGTGTGCTATATGTGCAAGCGCAGTGCCCCGCCCCTTTTATCTGGTAATTCTAGCTTTGATAACTGGGGGGACATTGTTTTGTGCATCTTTCTGCGTTTAAATTAAAGGTATTGGCTAACATTTACCAGATTTAAAAAAAATCTGAGCTACATGATTCCTCATGCTACCATTGTCTTTGATAAGGTCTAAAAATGACGCCCTGAAAAACTTGTATTTCAAAATGATTATTTAGTGCTTTAAAAAAGTGAAAATAGTAAGTTGATCGGATTCACCTGCCCATTTTCTCCCAAAGACTTACTGTGTGTACACCTACGCTATTTAAACTCGCCCCGAGTTTTAATTGTTTATTCATGCATAACTTGCCATTGGCAGTGCAACTTTCCAAACTTTTTTATTCTAGGGTGTTTATTTGTCCATATGAACACTACTATGTAATTCAGATATCAAAATTTGACTATTTTTTTAAATTGAAGCTCCACAATGTTAGCCTATCACTTCAAGTCGTCAATTTCCACATAAACTTAGTCTAATTTTGTAATTTTAATGTAGAATCCAATAAACTAAAAGTTGGGCCAATCGTACAATAGTAGCAGGGGTGGAAAATGCTTTACCGGAGATAGAGAACATTTTGTTAACCCTTTGCACATTCGTACAATTAAATTGAACAATCGTAATAATTATGTTTTTTCTTCACTTTTACACAGGAGACACTGAAAAAAATAGCTAGTTTGCTTTGGTAACACCTATAGAAAAATTATTATTTTCAGCACCACAAAAAGGAAAGCGAAATTCAAAGAAAATGTGAAAAGAACAATTGCCATTATTATCCCGTCAAAATAAATTCAGTGTGTAAAGGGTTAAGAGAGAGAGACAGAGAAAAAAAGAACATGAACGAAATTAACTGATTATTATTAAATGAAATTATTAATGTAATACGAAAAGTAAGGGGATAATATATATATCAGTTTTTTGCTGACTTATAGGTTAATTATTCTTCAATTACATCATATTAGTACAATTATTCCTCCAGGCCTCCAAAAATCGAAAAAAAAATTGAGATTATTATAGGAGTTTGTCCATGACCACGCATTCTATTCAAGAGTGGATACAACTACTTTACTCAGCAAAATATACGAGCATCCTCGGGTTCACTGTCTAATGCACAAACGCGACCGTCCTTTGTGTAAGTATTCGAGATTTTTGTTACTATCATGCGTCCCTTTCACACGTTTACAAGTAAGTAATACAAGTGCCCTGGTACTGTCTAGGTCTTTATTTCACCTTAACACTGAGGTCATGATAAGAGTTAAGATTGTGGTCTCTTTTTACGCCACAACCTATCGTAATCACGTACGAGGAATCATAGGCGTACGCAGGATTTTGCAAGGGGGAGGGGGTGCTTCGATACCGCAGTACAATCCCTAGGTGCAAAATTTTCATGGTCAGTCCAGCAGCTGAAATGTTACTCCGCGGGGGAGGGGGGGGGGGGTCAAAGTTTTTTATCCCAAATCCTCGGTTCAAAATGTTTCCAAAATTTACAGTCCAAACAAATTTTCAAGGCAAAATCATGCCCTACCTCTCACGCTTCCTCCGCTAAAAGGGGATGTTTTCAGCATATAAGGGGGTGTTTTTCGTAAAAAGGGGAGGGGTGTTTTGGAGTGTTAAATACCCCAATTGTAATAGGGGAGATGGGTGCTTGGACACCCCAAAACCCTCCCCGCCTACGGCTATGTGAGGAGTCATAGAACTCGTTAGGACTTGAAGTCAAATTACTCATTCCTGTTAATCACCAATGAAGTGACAGGTGCGTTGCGGTAGCCATCCATTATGACAGACGCGTAGACAAACCTGTCAAAACGTGATGACTTGTTGGCATGGTTACATTCACTTTTCACGTACAGCTGAGGGCGCAGCGAGGGGTTGGGCAGTGACCATCTCCAAGTTCCTACGTGCACAATGACGGTAGACTGGCGATTTTTTTTTTGTATTGTATTGTATTGTATTTTATTGCATTTTATTGTATTGTATTTTATTTTATTTTGCTCACGTAACGAAATCACCTTGTCCAACCCCACCCCGTGTAACGATGAGACATATTCAACATAAGGGTAATTCCTGTAATATTATGTGTACGTTCTAACATGATGCGTAATATAGCCTGATGGCAAATCTTGCTAAGAAAATTTTTTCCACTACGTCGTTGTTGGTTGTTGTTGTTGTTGGTTGTTGGTTGTTGTTGTTGGCTGTTGTTGTAGTTGTTGTTGGTTGTTGTTGGTTGTTATTGTTGTGGTTGGTTGTTGTTGTGGTTGGTTATTGTTGGTTGTTGGTTGTTGGTTATTGGTTGTTGGTTGTTGTTGGTTGTTGCTGTTGTTGTTGGTTGTTGTTGGTTGTTGTTATTGTTGTGGTTGGTTGTTGTTGTTGTTGTTGTTGTTGTTGTTGTTGTGGGGAGCCGACCTTGTCGGGATTTGTCACGTGATGTATATTTGTGTGTGTGTCGAAACTGTTTAGACATGAACGGCGAAGATTATGATGATAATTCGATGGTCACTCTCTTGGGCCATTTGGAATTTCACTGTAAGACCCCCCCCCCCCCCCCCCTCGGCTCGTAGAAATCGTGGTAAGCAGAGATTTTCTTTCTGTGAGGAAATCTTAGTCACGCAATATCCAATTCAAAATTAGGTTCAGCAAAGCTTTAAAACCTTCCAGTGATGATATATTGTGAAATATATATGCCTATACTGCTTAAGCAGTTAGTGTTGCTTTACGTTGGTGAAAAAGGATGATGTTACTTCATGTCACTTGTCACATTGAATGTAATCTTCCAATTACCTGTTGCTCTTCCGAAGACACGGATGTCGAAATGCATGTGCATAATGGTAAGGATTACGAGAATGGGAACACTGAGAAGACAAATGATCCCGACGATGGTGGCGGTAGTGGTGATTATGACGGTATTAGTTATGATAATGATGATGACAATAATAATAATAATATAATATTAATACTACTACTAATAATAATATTAATAATAATAATAATGAAGAGGAGGAGAAGAAGAATAAAAAAAAGAGGACGAAGAAGAAAATGAAAAACAAGAAGAAAAAAGGATGAGGAGAGGGAGGAGGAAAACGGAAGAAATTAGAAAACGAAACTTAATCCATCTTTTTTTTTCCCCTTCGAGAAGGGATAGTACTGGAGATTTAACCATCTCAGTCCTGCACTTAGAGTATCCCATTTTAAAGTCTATGGATGCTTGGCGAAATGGTACCAGGAGTATGTAAAAACTATTTTTCATATTTGTCCAGAGTAAGTGAAACCAAATAGACTGGTAGCGGATCACTAGTAAGGTCAACCGAAGCAAATAGCACAATAACCTAAAAGTAAATACTTGATGCTTTAGTGATAATTTAAACCTCTCCATCAATAAAGTAATGAATTTCGATGGTCTCGTATTTACTGCAGGGTGGACGCTCTAAGAGAAGAGAATGGACATCAAGTTGCCTCCCCAAACTGAGAGACAGCCTTCTGTGTGTAAGTAACACATAATTAAAGGGAGAAGGCACCGGCAACTAACAGGCATAAGTTAAGAAAACATTTGAGTTCTTGCCAACCAATCAGATCGCACGTACACATTGCTGAAACTGACCAAGCATGACCGATGAATGCCACCCGACGTGTGTTAGTCACGCCGCAGTAATGTATGCACTGTTTGAATCGATAAGCTCCTCCCCCTATGACTGTTTCTGCGAGTTTATCTTAAGACAAGGCTTGCAAAGACATAAAATAAACACAAATTAACTAATTTATAGGGCCTTGCTAAGTGTGAGTGTCACACAATAGCCCTTATTTAGGCTGTATTTATCACCATATACCATAACTCTCACAATACTTTCAATGCCTCTTTATTTCTTAACTTATGCCTGTTAGTTGCTGGTGCCTTCTCCCTTTAATTGATGAATCAGTCAATTCAATCAATTCTCGTCAACTCGATTCATATTAGCTAGGTTGATCGTTGAAAAACTAAAACGTAACTAAATATATTAATCATGTTAATACCAGTCTATAAGTCACAGGGTATGATGATAATGTGGCATGGCATTAAAACTATAGAGAAAAGAAGACTTGCCATAAAACACGAATTTCAAATGAAATCTATGGAACTGAAAATGTTCATCATGATCTGAAATGTTGTCTCTTTTGAATTTTTAACAATCCGCAATCAAATATAGAGTAGTATGAGGAAGTGAGGCTTCCTTGTGCACAAATTGATTCATGCAGGTGTTGACAATAAACGTTAAGTTATTAAAAAGCAATAGACTTAGTGAACTTTATAATGTAATTTTTAGATATGGGAGTAATAGGGTTAAGGATTGGGTCCATGATTTACACACCCAGGTATGAATTTATCGATCACATCAGCAATAAATAATGTAAAGATTCGCATAAATCTTAACCTGTGACAAAGGCTTGGGGCTGGCAAGTCAGGGTTTGTCAAAATAACTGATGATGAGATTTAAACAGAATGCACCGACTTGACATCGCTCACTGAAGTTGAATTTTATACAACCGATATTGGCATGAATACCAGACCTGATCGTGAACCATCTAGTAAAACCAGAATGAATACCTGTTGGTTCATACTTACAAGGACAAAAAGAAAAAAAAACAAATACACTAGCGCTAAGCAGTTAGACAAAAGACAGTCTTTGCTTAGATTGAACTCTAACAAATTCAAAATCAGTGGAGAAAAAGTACATCCCGTGTCTGAAACCTAGACTAGAGTTACAAAATACAATTTGAGAACTGGCACAATTTTAATGATTCGTCGCTTATATTCATCAACTCAACAACGTATGTATTCTATATTTTAAACATTGTATTTTTATGTACCCTTTTCACCTTTTTTAAGTTAAGCAAAATGGTTCGGTGTGAAAATCAATACCACAACCTTTAACGATTACGGGTTTGGATTGTTTTGATGACCTGTAGGGGAAAATGATAAGTTGCATATGACTTCATTATATGTGCTCTTTGCAGTGGTATAGAATAAACTGAGTTTCACGAGAGCAGTTAGACTCTTTGATGAATGAGTGATATGAATATTTTTTTATAAGATTCCCCTTTTAAAAGGCAGTGACATAATTTTGAGAAATAAAAAAATGCAACTCAAACCAAACTAGTTGAAAGATATACTAATGCATACACTCGCTAGAATTTAATCTTGGCGGGAAGGATTTATCTTGATTTTTTCTGTTTACTACAGCCGAATCAAGCATTAACTTACTAGTATATTTTCTCTCGAGGCCAGATAGAAATAGATCCCATAGAAAGTTACACAACAAATTTGTCACAAGGTTGCCGTGAAGGCATACTGATGGAAGTTATTGGAGAAAGAGTCAATTTTGGACTACACAATTTTCACAGTAGAATCCTTTCACAATTGGCCGATTCTAGAATAGATTCACCCCAAGCTATCTCTAATCATGTCATTTACCTTGAAATTTGAGGATTTGACATAACTCCATGAGGTATCACTAAAGTGTGTTTCGTTCCTTTTGTAGCTTCACACGCGTGTCTGGAGGCATCGGGGCATTGCGATTTCCCGATTCCAAATCTGATCCAAACCGAATTCAACGTCAATGCCGGCCATGGGGGTGGTAGCGCCCTCATGCTTCTAACCCGCGTACGCCTCTTTGAGGATGAGGAAGGGAAAGACTCGAACGCGACTGAACTCAATCTCCTACGATGCGGCTTCGATGGAAACCACTTCGAGTCGACACCTGTCATGCAAGCCGGAGAGCACGGCAGGTACAACTGGTATGAGATCCTAACCAACGCCGATGGCTACGTGCAGCCCAAACTCGTCTTCGGCAAGTCACATGCCACCGTACTTTCGAACATGGCGCGGTTCGGTCACTGCGGTTGCGGAGTTCTCTTTGAGGGACCCAAAGAAGGTACCCCCATATGTACTGAGATTTCCTGTAATTTCGCACCGGTCGGGACTTGTCTTCTTGCCATCTGCAGTGCGAAGGATGAGGAATTACGAATGGTACACAGCCAGTCATACTTGATTCATCTTAACCTTGAGAACGAGGTGGAACAGGTAGGCCCTGACATTTGATATCACAGTAACATCATAGGCCCTTTTAATTCAGTCTTGCTTTTTAAGACCATTGATGGATTATCGTCTTTCTTTATTATACAAAAAGAACATACGGGATCCATTAACATTAATCTAGTGTTAAATTAACTAGATCTTACTCGAACAAATTGATAATTGAAAATGTTAACGACAAAACGAACCATCGAACTATGATAATTGCAAAAAAATATCACGCATGAGCGTGCTTCCCAGTCGACAACCACCTAGACTTCCGGCTGTACTTTTGAGATCCTCTGCCTTTCTCGTTAAATCACTTATCCCTTTTTAATTTAAAAGTAACCTTTAATGTACTTCGTTCATAAATACAGACATATGGTGCTATGCCAAAGACACGCGCATTCATCATAACGGGTATTAGCACATTGGTATGTTAAAAAAACAGAGGGACACATTGACGGTTAAAAATAGACCCCTTTTCGACTGTTTCCCCCCACTATGTGGATAAGGAAATTGTTTCCCATCGCTTCATCACTGAACGTGACCGAACATAAAAAAATACAGATAAATTATAGACATACGTTAATTGTTTTGCTTTTCACAAACGTCAATTTTTACATTATGGTAGTTACTTTACAAGAGCATCGATACTCACTTTAATGGATTACGTTCTTCTTCTATATTGTTTAGTTTCCCCTCATCAGTTCTGGGGCCGACAAATGGAAGTTCCAAGCCGTGGACGAGAAGTTACAAATACAAGGTCCGGCAGGTACGCACTGTACAATCTTCCACAACAACAGCGCTGCATTCCTCAAAGACCACCCTCCCCAGAAAATGGGCAAGGTGTTTCATACGCAAGCCTTTGATGGGACCAAACCAACCACCTTGGTTAAAGACGCGTGGGAACAGATGGGTCGTGCCATGCTCCTACTTTGCTCAAATAGCTTCGGCAATGAGGATATGACGACATCAGCTCTATATCATGTGACTCTAAAAAAGGGCGACGGGTATGCCAATTTTATCAAAGGTACTTCAGTGGGAGCCAATTCCTCCGACGTGTGGAAAGTCGAAATCGGACGCGATGACTCTTTGGTGGTCACGGGTCCTCCAGGACCGTGTCGTTATGCCATATTCAGCAACATCCCAGAAGACATCAATGATCCCAAAGAAAGGTACATTTCGTTCGTTCACATTTAAGATGTATTGGACTGCCATCAGTTTATAAATGATGAAAACATGAATTACCTCTTACGTGAAACCCTAAAATCGTTGCATTGTAACCGTTATTAAAAGCAGTCGATATGTGGAATACAAAAAAATGAGTTCTATCCTCCATAAAATTCGCTAAATGTACTCCACATCATGACGTGTTTTGATGTGCCTGGATGGAACTTGAGACTTGGGATGTAGCTGTTTGTTCTTGTATTTCTTGATGATAGAATGATTCGCATAGAAGTCGTAAGAAGGTAGAGAATGCAAAAAACAAACAAAACAAGAATATATTTTGAAGATGTGCAAGGTTTGTAGGGTGCCCGTGAATCTTTTTGTTTTCAAAGCAATGAACGATATTGACGAACATGCCACTGCGATCTAACAAAGTACTATACCCAACCGTCATTTTTTCTGTTAAAGATGTCTGCAGGACGGTTGCCTAGCAACGGGAAACGCTACCCCTATCCAAAGTGGTCTTCTGGCTGACAGTGACGTTGTTACTGTGTGGATAGATCGCGTAACCAAGATCCTCCTATCCCTCAACGGCCGCACCATCCAAGAGATCAAAGGGAATGAACTGATGAAACAACCGGATGGAAGACTAGCGTTCCAGAGGAGGTTAAACGATAGCGAGAAGAACCCAGGACTGAAGATGTTCAGAGCATTTGCTGTAATGCCCGACCAAAGTAAGAAGTAGTGTTATTCCATTTTTATACACAGTTAAAAAAACGAACAGACAAAAATTAACCTAACATTATGATGAAAATACAAATTAAGAAATTTCGTTTTTGTTCCATGTCCATGCACAATTAAGAAGAAATTTATATTGAAATATTGAAAAGTGTGTGAGGACGAGGATTATGATTAAGATCATAGTATCACCTTTCCTTTTAAATCCAGAGAACGTCTTACCGTCTGTATTTGCATGAACTATCATAGCACATTGGCGTCTCATAGATTACGTTTTAGTTATGTTAGTAGTAGAGTAGTAGGATTAGATAAATACATTGAGAATTATGAATTGCCAAAGCGAGAAAAACACAATGCACCGACTGGGATTTGAACTGGTGATGTTTTACTAGCAGGGTCAATGCTCTACCAACTGAGCTGTCCGGGTTCCCGTCGGGACAGCATGTCAATCTCTCACCTAGCACCTAGCACTTTTAATTATGTCTTCACAAGGCAACTTATCATCTGTAATTTACGTATGAGGTCGTTATCTTGTACGTTGCTGTCGTTTTGTCTTTTAACAGATGGCTCAGACGTTTCTATTGAGTTAGGGGGTTCCCCGTGCCACGTCATCAAACAGACCCCTGGCGTCACTTTTGCCGTCAACCTAGGCGGACCCGTGTACGAAGCTCTTAACCACGTTGTCTTTCGTGATTCGCAAATGTTTTTCAAGCTGGAAAGCGAGAAAGGTAAAGATATATTAACTATACATGTATTACTTGCTGCTACATGCAACATGATTATGGCTGTGGGTATGGCAACGATCAGAAAAGGGGAAGGTTCTGGGTTCAAAACTAGATAGTTTTCCAGAGGCGTTCATCTCCCTGGGTAATTGCGTCACAATATCAATGGGAACGTTTAGAAAACAAAACCGAGACACCCCTCCCCCCGCGCCCTCGGCTATTAGATAAACAAAACCGAGACACCCCTCCCCCCGCGCCCTCTGCTATTAGATATTTCTTTGAGGAAAGAGATTTTTGAGGAAGATGCTGAGATCTGTTTAAGGTAGCAATTATTTCAAAACCCCGCAATCCACAGATCTTGTTACCATAAGTAGGCTCCGGGATATTTGTGGAAGGAAATTATCAATACACAGTGACACCAGTCCTAAACTGCAACGAATCGTTTGGATATTAAAAACTATGAGGCTAATTTACCAACATATTTTGTCCATTTTTTTTGGGGGGGGGGGGTTAGGGCTGTGACCCCCTTTTTAGGTTATTAACCCTTTGCACGAATGTTGCGTCTGTGCACAATCGTACTATTAAATTGAACAATCGTAATGATTATTTTTCTGGAACACCTTTGTACAGGAGGCAATAAAAAAGCTACTGTGCTTCAGAAACATCTATAGAAAATTTACCATTTTCAATATCACAATAAGGAAAGCACAATTCAAAGAAAATATGACAAGAACAATTGTCATTATTATTCAGTTTGTAAAGAGTTAAACGGGAAAATGGGGGCGTACCCCTCCACAAATAGACCTATTCTACAATGATGTCGATCAGCAGTTGCCATACTTATGCAAGGTTGCTTGTAAACCCAGTGCTTTTTGAAATTACATTTAACGTATGAAAATCAGACAATGTAGTAATAGCTGGGTTGATTAACGATTTTTTTCTTCTACAAATTATCGTTTGTCCAAAGGCTTGCAGTGTTTTCGGAAGTTTTGGGAAACCATACCGCTGGAGACTCGCTTACACGCATTAGTAGCCAAGACCTTTGATGGTTTCCTTTACAGCTCGTGCAATTCCTCGCATCCTTCGTTTGCAGACAACATGACGTTTGAGGTAAGTTGCCAATTTGAGGGATACGCCTAGGCAGCACATTACTTGCATGAGCTCTTACGTTTGAGGCCACCAGGCCCCACAGAGGTGGCCAATGAGAATAATGGGTGGTTACAAAATATACACAAGAGATTTTATATCAGGTTATATTACAAAAGATTTCAAAATTATATATATGGATTATTTGCAATTGTACAATTAGTGTTAAATATGTGCATCCGTCCATTCAAGTGTATTACTCTACCATTGCAGTGTTGGATAAAGACGTTATCTAGTTTACGATAACGGAACATTTTTGCCCTGGTTACAATTATTTTCTGTTATTTCAGATACCCATTCCCGAAGGACAATACATACTCAGGATGTACGCTTTGAGTAATGGCCTGGATGATGCAGAAATTGAAATCAACGATGTTGAGGTTACAGAGAAGGTATGTCGTTAAGGTATCTTAGCATATTATATATTGTGAGTTGTCAGCGGGATTTCTGTAGATCAGTGATTTCTTTTGAATAACCCTTTATTTGGCCCGTTTTTATTCTTAAGATGTAAGACTCAAAGCCCCCCCCCCCCCGTGATTCTAAAATGAGCTGTCATGAGATTAGGTAGCATTACACCAAAGTGCCACTCCGTATCTCCAGACCATTAAATGAATACGTCCTGAAAAAAAAAACTCACCCAACGGTTCCTTTTAATGTGATACTTTAGTACGGACTGGACTGTCAAAGCTGCTGGATAACATCGTGCTTTGAAAGGATTTACATGGGGGACCAATATTTTCTACAATATTACTACCATTGGATTTTATATAGAAACAATACGGTACTCATTTTTCGCCTGCGATGTTTACACCACGGTACTTAAAAATGCATAACGCCCATGTCTTTTTTCTAAATTAATTATTCATTTGGTGGTAATGTTATTCTTGACAGTACAGGAGACATTAAGAACTATTTTTGTGAACTACTCTATTTCCGACCGCTATTGTTCTTAATTAGTATTAAAGTTTTCTTTTTCATTTGCTTAGTCTGATGTACAAGTCGTATAGTCCTTAAATTGTCGTTACGTTTCTCATCGCCCTGTAACACTGGGTGCTATCGGCGCAACGGCTCGCCCACGTACAACATCAATGAGGTACTATCGGCGCACCGGTTCGCCGAGAAGACAATCGGATCCATACCTTCTAATTCGAATGACAAATGTCACTGAAAATCCTACCAATGGCATGTATCGTAAAATGAAGACACATTGAACCAACTAAATGAGTTAAAATGTATTGTCTCGATAGCATTTGCAATTTTACAGAAAATCGTACAATTTGGAGAGGTTATACATACAAGTCCGAACAATCCCGTTCCTGGTTAACACACCTGGAGTTTTGATCTGTCTTAATTGTTCAAATGTCTACAGGTTTTGAAGGCATTGAAGAAGATCCCAGATGAGGTAGAGGGTTTAACGGCCAAGACCTGTGAATTACCACTGATGGTAGATGAGAGTGGCAAGGCAACTATAAGTATAACCGGCAGTAAGTATATGCTAGGGTATCAAACTACCGGGATTGTGTTATTGGAGGAAGTTATACACATAACTAAACTAGGATACACCCAATGTGTAAATTTAACACTCCAAATTTGCAGCGAAGTAATAGCAGTGCTACTAGTAAATATTCAGTTGAATACTGTCCCTGATGATGGCGATTGTGCTGGAGCATCGCCAAAACTGTTTGAATTTGGGGGTACCAAACAGAATTCAGACCCGAGCGCAAAACAGAAAGGTCTCTCGTAATTTATACGACAGAATCGTAAATTACCCACAAATTCCAGGCCAATGGGAGGGAAAGGGGATATACCCTTACACACCTCCGCTATCGACGCCCCAATTATTGTGATGTTACAAAATAATGTGTCAAACACGTTTCCCTTGAATGATAGACATTCTGATACTAACTACCATTTTGTGATATTATAATTATATTATTTCAGCGGAGCTTGAAGTTGAGGCAGTTGTAGAAGCGTTCCTGATTTATGATAAATCTTTCAAGGAACCTCGGCCCTCGCAGGAAGAAAAGATGGCAGAAGCAAAAGTGAAGCAAGAGGTGTGTATCATATTGTTAGATTATATGCACGTAAATAACTTTAACAATTTCGTAAATGTCTCCTTCTTTTCCTCTTTCTTATATCTACTCTTCAACATCTTCATCTTCACCATCATGAACATGATCATCACCATTATCATCATCATCATCATCATCATCATCATCATCATTATCATCGTCATATTCTCTGTCATCATTATCCTTTGCCTTCTTGTTCTTCGTCATCCCGTTTATCCTCCTCTTGTATCTCATCTTCCTCTATCGTCTTCCTCTTCGTCGTTGTCTTCTCTTTCTGCTTTTTCTTGTTATTGTTGTTCTTCTTGTTTTTCTTTTACTTCTTCGCCATCCCTTTCTCCTCATTCTTCTTCTCTTTCTTCTTCTCCTTTCCTACTGTCACTATCTTCTTCCTTCGCTGTCTTTCGTCAACCCTTTGCAATTTTTTGTTTTATTTTTTTGTTCTGTCGACACAATTTATGGCTCACGCGAGTATATTTTCTGTTGCATTATATCGAAACAGCTTGCTGACAAATTGAACGCCCTCGATCGTACCTTTTCTATGAAGGAGATGAAGATTGCCGGTTGGTCACCCAACTTACTGGAAAACGCATCTGGAGAGGTAAGGATTGCAACTTTAATTTACAATAATCTATTATTTTCCTAAACTCAATCACAATCGGTCAAGATATCCCCCCCAATAAAACAAAATCATTCACTTAATGTTGGCAGAAATTTGAGCGGAAAAAGAGTCGGCACCATTGAACTTTCGTGTGAGTTAATGCACCAACTTTAAGCCAATGTTCTGAAATGTTTCGTAGAACAAGTGGATAATAATTATGTATCATTGAAAGCAAATTTATTGATGAACGTAAGCACTGAACTTCTGATACCAAGGTCCATTGTCATCAAGGCAAGTTGGACTACGAAGTTAAAGCTAATTGATATTATGAGGCAGATACAATTATCTGCCCCTTAACATTACCCCCCCCACACACACAACACACCTTAACCAGACAATTTACCGTCCCAGAATAATTACCCGTGTTCCCTCCCTCTCAGGACAATTTTTTCCCCAAAGATATAACGTTCTTTGGGTATATAGATGTAGATGTAAATTACTTCAGGGGTTAACTGTTGAAGGGATAGTTGTAGCGGGAGTAATTGACCACTGGGGTAAATTTTCGATGGGGGTAAATGTCCTCGGGTATTCCTGGTTTTAAATTGTGGCTGGACATATCAATTTTTAAGGCGATCTTTTACTTACTTCATGGTAGAATTTTGGCAACACAGTGGTAAAAGCTGGGAACTAAAAAGCGTCGTTTTTTTGCGTAGCTATTTTTCTGCCCAATGTAACAAATCTGCAAGCTGTAGCTGTACTCATTGAAACGAGATGTATGATAATCAAGAGGTTTCTCTTAAGGTTAGATCAAAAATACTGTGACCGACGTGAATGTTATGACAGCGGGGAATTGATTCTCTAAAAGACATTTTGGGGTAAAAAATCTGTGGGACAGATTCCCGTTTTCCCAATTTTTATGACTCTCTGCCGTTTTCCGCTTCTTAAGATAAAAGTTGGCACCAATCTATAAATTATTTGAAGATGTAGTCCGGCGGCAGCACAAATCCAATTTTGGCCTAGACCAATTGTTTTAAGGGTCTATAGTATTTTTTCTTTGGCAGATTCTGACTCGCGAGACCATCAACTGAACAATCTGCAAAAAACTGACACATTCTGTCCAGCCTTGGCAATTTGAGATATATGGAAAAAACAAAATGGCCGCCAAAAATGCTTATTTTCACAATAGAAAAATTTAAATCGTTCAAGTGTTTGTTTTGGTAATTGAGTATTAGTTGTATTTGATTTTAAGAAGTTTCATACCTGAGAGCAAGTCTAATACTGTTGTACCCACAGATACATAATTACTTTGCATAATTTCCAAGAAAACAGGTAATGTTTAGTCCAATTCCAAGACCCTGGCGACTTTTCCTACTCAAGTAGACGCACTACGGACGGGTGAGTATCCGAGCCTGTGATGTCAGAAACATGTACTCAACACATAATCTTAATGATCCTATTGGGCCAATTAATTTAACACGATTCATATGATTTACAACTCCTGTCCGCTCTTGAGTATTACAGGTGAGAGATCTAATGAAGGGCAAAAACACAAAATGGCCGCCGAAAAGTGCCTGGAATTTTGTCCAGAAAATCAAAACGTCAAATTTTGTTTTAGTTGTGCATATTTAATAAAGTCAATACCTTAGACAAGACTGACATATTGTGTCATTACAAATGGCATGTTCAATTGCAATATATAAAAAAAAAACACTATTAGTCTATTTCGCAGACCGCTGCGAACTGTTCTTGCTTTCTAATAGAGGCACTGCGACGATGCGCACCCGAGGGTTGTTGATATCAGGCTCAGGTAGTCCTCACAAAAATCTGTACTCATGTTTAGGATTTCCATGACTATGAGTTCAAACGATCTTAATATTAACACTCTGATAAACTATGAGCAATTTGAGGTGGCAGAAAAAATGGCCGCAAAGAATACAAAAAAATAAAGATAAAATGAATAGAGTTTAATTCTTTCGTTATAAAAAAATCTCTACAACGGTGTATACAGGGTGGCCAGAAAGAATCGCTCCGAAGTATAATGCGCTAACTTTTTACCACGCATTATTGCAAAATGTCATTAATTTTTATTATCGTTGTTAGAACGTTCTTTTTCCAGTAAAAATGATACCAAAGATATTGATTTTGAGTAAGGCGTTATGACTCTCGGAGAGGCCATTTTTCGGAGGCAATGCAATTTCCCGAAATTGCACAATTTTTCTAACAGCGGGGTCATCGGAACGCTAAGATATGTGGCCTCTGAGCTTGCCATATCAGCCGCATCAGACAAACGGGTGACAATGAGAGAATGTAGAGCGTAGCATCGTCCATTCTTTTATGAAAGCCTGGAATGCCCTCGCCTCATTATAGCCATGTAAGGAAACTGAAAGAAAAAAGTACTGGTTAGAGTTGCATAGTCACAGAAATACATATTAATTTGCATTTACTCTCAAGATAGCGCTCAAATGCAAAAGCTGTAAATCGCAAATTGCGAGTTAGCAAAGCGATAAAGGATAGTATCGAAAATTTAGCTTACATTATAGATGTCGTGATTATTATTCTCAACAGTAGTGTAGAATGGTCAAATGTTTGTTGGGTGTATTTCAAGAAATTCCGTAATTTTAAGAATCCTAAGTCAATTTCAGTAACATCGTTCACTCAGTCGCAGGAAGGTATGTATGGTGTGATGTAATTTTAAATTCTGCCAAATTGGTAATGTTAAGCATTACACGGAATCGTGTCTATTTTTAGGATATTTTAAATCACTGAGATAAAATTAATATGTTCGGTATCAATTAGTATTAATTGTTCATTAAATCAATAACTAAATATAAAGCAATGTTCAGGTAATTTTTTAAGCTCCTGATAGGAGAATAGTTCCTTTTGAAACCATGATTCTCAGAAAATATTTAAATCGCAAGCTGCACTTCTTCATGAAAACAAAATCAAGTATATATTTGTAATGGTCACTATGGTTTATAACCAAGAAATGGTGGTGTTCTGATAAATGATGAGCTGGTTCTTGTGCATGTTATTGCATTGTAAGTTATTGTAGTTGTATGTTATTTATCGTTTGTGTTTAGCATTCAGTTTGGTTGGAACAAAACCTGTTTTATCCCTGCAAGTAGCCTCAACAGATTATATATGGCAGTAACAATGTGCATGAATCGCCTTACGTCACTTCAACTTTCACAAAATGCAAGCTTGTTAAACCAAGTAAGTCTATGTCAGGTGTATAGTTTTCAATTTCTATGTATACGAGGCATGCTGCCACTGAGGCGCCCTTCTTTCCTATAAAATCCCCACGCGTCACTGTAGTATTTATAATGGAAAATGTCATAATTGGCTATCCATTTGCCGTGATATCTGGCATATG
>JZLH01S0514961.1:73973-123474 GCA_001188425.1 Eucidaris tribuloides
TACTCTACGTATTTTGAAGCTGAATATATCCAAACAATATTAAAAACAATTATGGAAACAGTCGGTAACCTTGGAAATCATTACGCCCATTATTCCGAACAAACGTAATAATTTGGGAATTATCTCTCTCTGGTTTTTTTTTTTTTCTTTTGGCCTATTTATATCCTACATTTTGTGTATATATCTTTTTTTTTGGGGGGGGGGAGTGTAATTTCATTTCATTTAAGTTATGCAATACATGTATTTTTTTATATTGATTTATGTTTTGTACAGTTTGTGTGTGTTTTCCATTTTATATATTGTATATTTTTATTTGTGGACCCCTTTGCAAATCAGTCTGCGTACTGAAAGGGCCATCCACCCTATGATAGGAAACAATAAATAAATAAATAAATAAATAGGCTCGCATGGTAGGTCCGTTGGAATCGTAAATGGTCCGGATCAAGTTGCCATGCACAGTCGTGTACGTTACACAGCCCTTGCATATGCATGTAGGCACATTCCAATTAACTGTAACGTTAGAGTACCACGCACATTCTGATCTCAGGAGTGCTTCCCATACCCATAGACTCTGTGGTTTATTCGGTCAGCGCACATACATATGTATGGTTGGTACTCTCACGAAATGTACGGGATATATTCTACAGTTCCGCGCAACAACAGAGCACAGCAAATGATTGACGTTGGTTTGCCAACAGTGTGATGGTATCAGGTGGTGGGGTATTCTGCAGTTCTTTTATATCATTTGAACAATGAACAAACTGGAAAAACCTGATTAGCGGTTATATCAATATCAAAATCAGTTTGTATGTACTTACCCATAAAATCAATCTTGAGGTAGGTTTATTCTACATGTAGTTACATTAAATCAACTTCTTCTTTCAGATAATATTTCTTGAAAGTTACTTTCAAGGGTGTAATCGTACGTTCTGCCTGACCGAGGTACGTCCATCAAAATAATATCGCATTGACATAACTATTTCCGTAGAACGTTATATCCTTAAAAAATATCGACTATCGTTAGCTAATTTGGTTATATCCAATTCTGACAATTTCGATTTCGTTATTTTGTAGGGTTCACGTCTTCTTTTCGTCACGGTCGTCTTGTAAAAGTCATCCTGTATTTCAAATGACACTAAGATTTCTGTGTAAAGCATAATGAATATAAATAATAACATTTCTAGAACAATACCTGAGCAATCGCTGAAAAGGTAAAGAGCAGTAGTTACTAACTTCTATCGCTGTATTTGGCACATTGATACGCTGCATGCTGTTATCAAGGTTACACTAGAAATACACACCGAATACGCTAGAAAAGCACCTTTCAATAAGTCCTTCAGAATAACCCGCGTAGGACATAAAAGGAAGTAAATACAAACTGGTTAACTGGTTAAATATGCTTTATAAGGCATTGTACTTTCTGTTTCACAAAAACAAGTAAATTTTTAATTTTCACGATGAAATGCACTTTGAATGGATGTTTTTAACGATCACTCAGCTTCAGGCGCGGTTCTACGGGGGGCTTTGGGGGGCTTGAGCCCCCCCCCCAAAAAAAAATTGATCAAGACCCCCCCCCAAAAAAAAAAATTTTCGGACAAAAAAAAATAAATGAAAATATTAATATATAAACTGAAGCGATCTAGCATAGATAAAATATTGATAGAAAGACGTAATGAAAATGTTTAAATGCGTATTTACTCTGCCCAGAAACACGCCTTTTTAACACATATTTTCCAAAAAAAATCTTACTCCTGCTCGGTCGCTTCGCTCCCTCGACTACCTATTTACATTTTTTCACATAGGTCTATACATTGTCTTGAAATCCTTACAACAATCCTTATAATAATTTTCATAAATATACCTTTAAAATATGTATTTACTGTGATTAGAAACATGTCTTTACTACGTGTATTATTATTACGTGTATACTGCCCCCCCCCCCTCGAATGACAAAAGGGCATAACTGACATTTTGCTGTTTAGGAGATATTGAGCAAAATGTATTTTGTTCACAGCCTTAAAGCCCTTTTCAGTGGTCTTTTAACAAGCGGATTATGAAACAAAGGAACACTTCTAATTAATATTTTTTTTGTTCTGTATGTTTAACACGATGTTCTGAGTCCCCTACACTATGTTACTCAATTTTGAAAAAAAGGTCAGTTATGCCATTTTGTCCTGATGAAGACATGGCTAACAGCCAACTAAAATTTCGTGGATGATGCATATTATAGAGTTCGTTTTCACATGAAGATAGTGGTTTGATATGGTGATAGACCAAAAGATTTTACATATTTTTTTTCCCAAGCAACCATTATGAAACCCCGAAAGTCTAATTATGTCTGCCTTTGTCGCGGTATTCAGAGCAATACAGCTTGATCTCCTGTATTGTATTGATGCGAGTTCCGAATAGGGCCAATTTTGAAAAGCGTTTCTTGCTGAGTTACACTTGATTTTTAAAAGTTAAAAAATGGTCTGTGCATTTTGAATGAAGACCCAAGTTTTTTGCTGAAGATGCTTAGTCTGTAAAAGAAATCAAAGCCCAAGTTTAGTTTTGGGGATTTTTTTATTTGAAAGCTTTATGCCCAAAGGTCATATCACACCAATAACAGATTCTGAATGTCATTTCATTTCTTTTTAAACATCTCGGGAAGGGGGGGGGAACCCCGAGATTTTTCGGGGTACCCCCGAGATTTTCGACTATGTTTTACATTATAGCATCCAAAGACTTAATAAGGGGTTAAGGTTATCCGAGTTATCCGAGTTATATAGTCAAAGATCTCGGGAGTCTCCCCCTCCCCCGAGATTTTGCATTAATTAATAAAAAAAAAAACACGAAAGACATTCAGAATCTTTTATTGGTGTGATATGACCTCTGGGCATAAAGCTTTCAAATAAAAAAAAAGATCCCCAAACATGGACTTTAAACCTCTTGATTTCACCATAATTAGATTGATATTTTTTTTTTCAAAGGGAGATATTTTAAGCTATTTCAAATAATGCTAGTAAACAGTGCATGATGATTTAGCATAAAGTTGTAGAATAGGCCTATACAAATTTGCTCAAAGACGGAAAACCAATAAGGAACATGTTTGGGGGGGGGGGGTAACTGTCCCTGGCAGCACCCCATCAATACGCCAAACTGTTTGACCTATCATTGACCTAGAGTATAATCATGAAGTAGTCCTAAAGTTTGTCCATGTGTTCAATGGCTTATGGTTTCAACCCTATTGACTGATCGGATTCAATAGAACCATATTATGCAACCCTATGTGTAAACACTCATATTAGAAGGCCCCTGCACAACGGCGCATAGGCTCTACATTACCTCGCTCATTATCTTATCACGGTCCGCACATATACCTTTAGAAGAAAAGTATGTAACCTTTCCAATGCATGGTAGTTATCTATTGAGGACTACGAGTAATAGGTAAGTGAACTACGTATAGCACACGTACGTGTATTTATGTTCAGCTGTTTGAGCCTTCGTTATTTTGTGGGCTGTGTACTATGAACAGGACTGTGGTGAATTGATTGCATTGTACGCTTGAAGAGAATAAGATTACGATGTAACTGGTAACTGTTGTCCGTGTGTAGTCAGGTTTGATGTGCCATATGACTTCCTAAGTACACAGTAGGCCTACAGGGACGTGCCGGTAATGTGACCCACATTTTCAACGATTAGGGTCTGTCACAAATTCGCATACATATATGATGTACAATAGGCCTCGAGTAGTACATCCGTGAGTTCAATTGTCATGTACAGGCCGACAAATTAATGTGGTACTGGAAAAATATAGACATGGTCCATGGCATATGTTATAAAAAGTCGCAAAAAACAGTGGTGGAGCTTCTGGTTCTTCTCTGAAATATTTGCGAAGTGGCACATCCTTATACCCCACTCCCTGAAAAAAAAATGGAGTATGCCCCATTCATTATAAAACCGTATGTATGAACATTTTGTTGTACATGGTATGAAGATCTGATCAGTCTGCAAAGAGCATGGGGCAGCAAGGCATCAGCAGATTGGGGGTGGGGTGGGGTGGGGGTGGGGTGGGGGTGTGCGGCCCAAAGGTAATTGCTGTGATCGCGATCGCGCAGCAATTACCTTCGATCGATCTGTATTAAGGTGTTATTGGGGACCCTAGATCTGACCTCTGTGAGGTTTGTACAGTGTGTCTCAAAAATAATTGTGCAAGTCAAAAGCGCCCTCTTAGGTAATGAGAAAAAATGTTTTTGTGACGTCATGCTTACATCACCATCAAGGGCATAGTCTTAGCTTTCAAATGCCGTTTGTCCTCTCGTTCATTGCTTGCTTTAATCCTGAGATATGTTCAGTTAACAATGAAAGGTAAAATCACAAATGTGCCACTTTACTACAGTCAATGATAGCATCGGGCTCTTCCCGTAAGAGTGACAGAGTTGTGATTCCACCGTTTTGTTGTTTACAAGATATCTCGAGATCAAAACAAGCAAATTGAACAGAACAAACAGCATTAAAGCTAAGACTTCGCCCTTGATGTTGACGTAAACATTTGTCACAGCAGTATTTTCTAACTGTCAAAGCGGGCGCTTTTCACTTGAACAATTTTTTGAGACGTGCTGCAGCATGTCTCAAAAAAATCTACAAGTAAAAAGCGCCCTCTTTGGCAATTAAAAATACTCTGGTGACATCATGCTTACATCACCGTCAAGAACAAAGTCTTAGCTTTCAAATGCCATTTGTTTTGTTTAATTTGCTTGTTTTAATATCGAGATATGTTGTCAACAACAAAAGGGTGGAATCACAATTGTGTCACTTTTACTCGGGACTGTAGCGAAAGTGGCACAATCACGATTTTACCCTTTCTTATTTAAGTTAGCATATCTCAAGATACAGACAAGCAAATTAAACAAAACTAACGGTATTTGAAAGCTAAGACTATGCACTTCACGTTGACGCAAGCATCATGTCACAAGAGTATTTTCTAATTGCCAAAGAGGGCGGTTTTCACTTGCACAATTTTTTTTTGAGACACACTGTATATTAATAAAAGACAGAAAAGGTCATCACTCTACCTGGCCGTCCTTTCGCCTATTTTCGTGCTTGAATTTAGTATACATATTGCAATATCTCTGGTGTTAAATTTTACACCAAGGCTATTATACTACATGTTAATTTTCAACACCCTTATTCAGTGGCGTACCGTGGGTCAGCTCATTGGGGGGGCACCCAGTCGCTCAGTCAAAATTGCATTTTCAGATGGTGGATTTTTAACGCTATGAACGCTAAGCGTGTGATAGGGGTACCCCTGTTAAGGTTTTGTGTTTTCTATTTTCGTGTTAAAATGTACCCCAATTCAACAATTTTGTAATAGGCTTATTTTATAGTGAATTTATGTTGGTATGTATGACATTAGTGCGTGAAAATAGCAATCCGCTGACGCGAGCGTAGCGAGCGAGCGGTTTGGAAAACTATGAAATTCTAAGACGAAAAATGCGTTTTTCAGGCCCTTAGACAGGATAATGGATAGGGGATTCGTATAAGTAAAAAATAAACCGGCCATATGACAAGGGGGAGGACAGACCACCCTAATGGATGGGTTCCAGGGGCCCACCTTATAGAATTCGAAGTAGGGTCCCGTCCCGGGTGGGAGTACGGAGGCTCGCACCGTTCCCTGAAGCTCACGGCTTAACTAGCACTGTCATTTTATATAAGGAATATTTGTTTGTATATATGTCATTAATGGTAAAAAGGCAATTCCGCGAGCGAGCGTAGCGAGCGAGCGGTTTGGAAAACTTTAAAATTTCAAGACGAAAAATGCGTTTTGCAGGCCCGTAGCCATGATATTTCAAAGGAGGGGTGCGTGTAAATCAAGAAAACGGACCTATGACAGGGGGAAGGGCTGACCATCCTGATGGATGGTTTCCAGGGGCCCACCTTATAGAATTCCAAGTATAGGGTCCCCGTATAGGTGGGGGTCAGGGGGTTCCGCCCCCTGACGCTCACTGCTTGTAGCAGTTTCATACGGATATTTTGTCTCTCTGCTAAACTATTTTTCTTTGAAATAGACAGTCAACAATAACTAAACCACCCCATTTTTAAAATTGTCGTAACTTCATTCAAAGGTATAATTTTTGTAGTCTGAAATTCCGAAAGCAGGTCATTTTTTCAAACGTGGTGGTGATTTGTCAGGGGTCAGGGGGCGGAGCCCCCTGAAGCTGAAGCTCGAGAATGAGTTCGATTGGTTTTTATAAGCTTATTGTGACCTTTTGATAACACTTTTGTTTTTTTAATGAACAGCTACAGTCGTCAACAATAAAACAAAACAAAGCAACTACCCCCACCCCCAACTTAAGAACTGTTTGGCACTTCCACGGTATAAATGTATGTATTATGAACTGCTGATAGCAGATGATTTTCAAAACATGGCGGTACATGTCGGGGCGGAGCCCCCTGAAGCTCATTGGTTCTAGCGGTTTTATGGGACTATTTTGACCCCTGTCATCACTGTTTCGTTAAATTTAGGGCCTTCATTCAAGAATAATCAAAAACCTATTATAGAAATACGTTCTTTTGAACGCACCCCGTCCCCCGGCTAGGTCCTGGTAATTCGAAATATTTCATACTTCAATGTGCGTACAAACAGAATTATGCAAGTGTTTATTCAGGTCATAACCCCTCTATAAATGCGTTGCAAAATGGTGCACACGCAAAAGGTGTGCCACGTGAGTGATGAATTTTAGAAGAAAAATGTTTTCCAAATTTTTTTTTGATTATGATAAGTGTATCTGAAAAATTGCCTGCACTATCGCTGGTTAATAATAGAAGCAATTCTACGAGCAACAGAATTTGAAGGGAAAATGATTCGTACGGGGGGGGGGGGGTGTATTCTCAGTCTGACGCGAATGATAACGTGGGAACGCCTGAATATCCACATTGATACACAAACCTATACTACCATTTTAGATAACTTCAAAAGAACGTATTTACTTTCATAATTAATTACAAAATTTGCTCAGTCGACTTGCGCCTGCATGTTACATCCAGCGGAGTTTATGTAGTAGGCCTACATGACCAGAACCAGAACCAGAACAAACACAACAAAATTACTGAATAAACAGTTGTAGGCCTAAGTAAAGCTAAAAAACGAGTAGTACCTACATTGAATATCTATTTTAAAAGGTGCACTTTAAGCACAATTTCTAGCTCGGTTCGCCTTAGTTTTCTTTTTCTTTTCCTTCCTTTTCTTTTTTCCTCGTTTTTTTTTTTTGCCGGCCGATTGGGGGGCGACGTGCCCCCCGTCCCGTGCCCCCCCGTAGTTACGCCACTGCCCTTATTGTTAACGGTGATATTCTCTCAGTGTTTGAAGCATTGTATTTAATTTTTTTTTTTATAACACCACTATTATATCCAAATGTATGATATAGGACCTATTAATATTGTTGGTAAAACCACGGCTGTTACATTTTTGTTTCTTCTCTTATTGTAGTTAACATGGTTAGCATAATTGAAATATTATGTCTCTGGTGACGGAGAATGCTATATTACATCAATACAGCCAATTGCGGAAGTAAAGTGTGCCCCAGAGAAGTTTAGAACCACGATATCGGTCCATTGGAGAATAAACTTGAATTGGGGTCAGAGTGTGAATCGCGCCAGTGCATACACTCATTGACGGAGTTCCGTTTGTTTCTCGAATTGGTGAATGTCGTTCGTACATGGGCGGAAATCCAGAGGGTGGGGACGAGGGGGACGTGTCCCCCCCCCCACAAATTGACAGGCGGGAAACAAAACTGTTACTGTTATTCGAGAAAAAAAAATTGTCGGAAGATGTTTGGCTAGTAAGACATTTTTTTCGGCAGGCAAAAATACTTTACGTCGCCGTCGGCCCCCTGTCCCCCTCCCCTTCCCATGTCAGAAGCTGTTTGGCTAGGTATTTTTTTTTTTGGGGGGGGGGGGAGAAGCAGGCAAGAATTGATTGTGTTCCCCGCATACTTTGAGAGCAATTTCCGCCTATATGCGTTCATACGAGTTTTTAATCGAAAATACACGCGCTCATGACTATTTTCCAACCCAGCACTCTACAAAAAATAATAATAATAATAACATTTTGTTCAAGTTCCCCCTTTTCAGTGGTGTTAATCTAGTAAAATGTGCAAAAATAAAAGTTATAGTCGAACAGATAAACGTACTTGTATTGCGGTAATTTGAACTAGACCCCTTTCCCATTGGCACACGAATCGGGTAACCTTGGAACCCATCTTTTATAAGATTCTATGCGTCGTTTGTGAGTATTGAATGGCGTCTAAGTATACTCTTGCATTACAATATAATATATCGGTATAATTTTGGTAAATGGGCATTATGATTGCCCATCTATTAGGGTTTGAAAAAAAATTGCGATTTTTTTTTTGAAAGGGGTGATTTAAATCACGATTTAAATCATGATTCAAATCGTGATTTAAATAAATACATTGATTTCTGATTTAAATTGCAACCCTTTCATCTATGCAAAAATAACTTCTTCCTTTACTTTGCAAATAACAATATTGTTTTTATTTGAGCTAATAAGAAAGACACGTAACAAATGATAAACCCTGTACCAAATTTGCATAATTGAAATTAACACCGAAATTGGCTTTACCCTTCCTTTTTTGTGTCTGTTTGTCTCTCCCTACTCCATCATTATCTCCATTACTATTTAATTGTGTGATTGTCTCTCGCGTTCTCATCACCCAACATGCACAGTGAGAGTGCTCCAATTCAATGCATCGTTTGTGTGTATTGGCCCTATATCTCAGGGCCCCAGGGGCGGATCTAGCTTTTTTCTAAAGAGGGAGGGTTGACCGAAGGGCGTCTGTACATTTTTCGGGTTGGGGAGGGGGTAGGGACAAAAATGAAAAAAGTCACAAATTTTTGGCGCGCTCCGCAATACAGAACTTTGCGCGTGACACGCGCCGAAAAAAAAATGAAAATTGTGTATGTATGAAATATTTTTATGCTAAGTTTAATGATTTTGTAGTTCTTTCCGATGCTTTTTAAACATGATGACGTTTTTCTATGCCCGTAGATCGGCCACAGGGGCCCTTATTTTATTTTGCATATTTTGCTAATTTTTCGACAGGAATTCAAATCTAGCACCAATTCATTCAAACACCTTACCCGAAGTGAACATGACTGGACAAGAGGTAGTCGGCGCCAGCCCGGGTGCAGGTGGAACGACCATAACCGTCACGGCATCACCGCCCGCCACCCCGGCGGCAGCAATAAAGGAAGGCCCCCGTACAGATCCACCCGCCGCCAGCTCCGAAAAACGGTATACAACGAAGCGGTTGTCGCGATTCTACTTTGGTGGACTCGCTGCGTCTGGGGCGGCATGCTTCACTCATCCCCTAGACCTTCTGAAAGTTAGTTTACGTTGTCTTTGTTCATTCATGAATATCAGAAATTATTTCTTTTTATAAAATAATGCATTTGTATACACGTTTGTTATTTGGCAGTTTACTTATCAAATTCTTGTATTCGTTTTGCGTCATTATGATTATTAAATGCAATTCCATACTGTCATTTTCTCCTCCTATCAAAATTATTATCAGTTATATAAGTATTAGTTTTTATGATTATGATGTTCTTCATTTAGTAGTAGTAGTAGTAGTAGTAGTAGTAGTAGTAGTAGTAGTAGTAGTAGTAATAGTAGTACTGGTAATACTAGTAGTAGTAGTAGACTAGTAGTAATAGTAGTAGAAGTAGTAGTAATGTAGTAGTAGTCGTCGTATAGTACTTAGTAGTAGTAGTAGTAGTAGTAGTAGTAGTAGTAGTAGTAGTAGTAGTAGTAGTAGTAGACGTGTGTATATATTGTTAATATTTAGTAGTATTTGTATTGTATCCATGATGATGAGGAGGAGGAGGAGGAGGATGAGGAGGATGAGGATGATGATGATGATGATGATGATGATGATGATGATGATGTAGATGATGATGATGATGATGATGGTGGTGGGTGATGATGATAACGATCATCATCAAAAGAAGGTGAAGAATGAGAAGAAGGAAAAGAAGAACAACGAAAAGGGATAATTATAATGATTGCAATAAATCTAATGGGGAAGGTGATGATGATGATAATGACAATGGTGATGACGGAGATGATGCTGAAGATGATAGTGATGAAGATGAAGTGATGAAGATGACGACTGACGATGATTATAATCACCATGGTATTAGTAATGATGACGTTGGATAACAACGATGACGATCATAACAGTAGCGAAAGCAATTACGACGTTTATGATTTTTCTTTCGTCACATTGTCTTTTAACAAATGAGAGCTAAAAAAAAAATGTGTCAACATGATATTCTTTCCCCGATATTTGTTATTAAGGTGCATCTTCAAACACAACAAGCTGTTGAACAGAGAGCTACGAGCATGGTGATCAATATTATCCGACGAGAAGGACCTCTAGCTATGTTCAATGGGCTTAGTGCATCACTCTGTAGACAGGTAAAAATAGATAAACTGTTTTATTTTTATAATCTTAGCTGAAGTAAAATTTCCACCTTGGTTGTAAAATAATAATTGTTGTTGTTGTTGTTATTATTATTATTATTAGTAGTAGTAGTAGTAGTAGTAGTAGTAGTAGTAGTAGTAGTAGTAGTAGTAGTAGTAGTAGTAGTATCGTTATCATTATCATTACTATTATTACATACTGAATATTATATCAGTGACAATGAATCATAAAAAATATCTTATACATTTACACTTAACATGATGACATCTTTATACAATGTATAGCACAGAATATCTTGATTATAATTAACACCAAGGGCCAATATTCCTTGAAGTTTTCACAAATTTCTTTAGAGATGACAGTTTTCTCTTAGATAGAGGATTGATCGTGATTTGACTTTGAACAATTGGCCAATTCCATAAAATATGTACATCCGACCCCCTATATGTCAGTATGTGGGAACTTCCGGAAATGATTTCTTTGATTTCTTGTTCTTAAAGGGTTATAATGCTCTTAAATTATCATGGCTTGAGCAGTTTGTGGAAGTGAAGCATAAAAGCATGGAAAAAATGGGGGTCGACGTACAAAAGTTGATTATTTTATGGAATTGCCCAATTGCTTTATTGAAAATATTGAAAGTGACCGATTAACTCATCTGTCAATGCCGTAAAATGTGTCAGATAATTAAATATGAATTTAACCAGGTTGAGGTGGCTCAGTGGTTGCAGTTAATCTTTCATGCGGTTATAGCTACATTGACACGTGTGATCGTTATCATTATAAATAAATACGTAGTAGACTTAAGGAGATTTAGTATGTTACTGAGACAGTTACCTTTGAACGTAACAAAGGGCGAAAAGCCTCGTTTCAGTTATAGGTAAGGGTCAAAGTTCAAAGTATGTGCACACTTATAAGGTATTATATTGAAGAGACTCTATTCAGAAGTGCAGTGCTGATAAATGATATTTGAGCTGTATAATTACGGTCGGATAAAAAGAATAAAGACAGTCATACCCCCCAAAAACCCGGAAATAATTCCTTGACGGGTCTGAATATTAACGACAGAAAATAGAGGGTATATTCCTTCACCACAACTACCCTGTCACTTTTGTTTAGGCCAAATAATTTGCTTTAACAAGGAAGATCGCAGACAGTAGCAGAGATTCCATGTAATGAAAGGGGGGGGGGTGGTACGAAAACACGGACGGAAAAATAGAAATACCCTCGCGCGCGAGGATACATATTTTCGTTGAAAAGTGCAAAGTGTGACTTTCATATCCCCTCCCCTCGAATTGATAAAGTTTCATAATCTATTTCAATCGTGTTAATCTTTTGAATAGGTGCAGAGATACCCCCCCCCCCAAAAAAAAAAAGAAGTCAAAAATTGATCACAAAATCGAAAAAGATATTTAGTTTTAAAAATCGAGGGTGGGGATAGACGATTTCCCGCGATCCACCCCCGGATAAAATCGAGTGGGGGACATATAGGGATCGCTGCCCATGACCACAGAACTTCTACAGCAAAAAAACAACAACAAAAAACAAACAGGAAAACAGGGGAAAAAATATAAATAAAAACAAAAACAAAAGAAAAAGTGATATATACATGCAGTTCTAGAATTATTCACTTACTAACATTGACAAATTACGTAATGAATTTCAGATGAGCTATTCGCTAACGAGGTTTGGGATGTATGACGTCATCAAACAGAGGCTGACCGCTGACGACCCAAGTCGACCGTTACCATTCTACCAAAAGGCACTGGCATCTGCTATATCAGTATGCGCGGACCAGGGCACGTTGGGGGGGGGGAACCGGCCGCCCCCTATTTTCTTAAGTTATTAAAATGACGGCTTTTGACTGTTTTTAGAAAATTTCGCCCACCCCTATTGTTGTTGATGTAGCTAGTAAAAAAAAATGGCGGGAAAAAAATGCTTTTCGTCGTCGCCGGCCCCCGGTCCCTCGCTTGTTGGATGCTTTTTGGCTTGCAGTTTGGCTAGTAAAAAAATGGCAGGCAAAATTTTCCCGAAAGGTTTCGCCCCTCCTTAGATTTTACCCTTGCCATCCCTTGTAAGATGGTTGTGGGCGATTTCATATTGAAAATTTTGACATTTTACCGGCATGTATCAGTCTCTTGACAATACTTTAAAACTTCTTTAATGACCATAAAAGCTATCATTTATGGTCATTATATAGTACTATGGGAAGGTTTTAGCTGACCACATAAGTTGTCAGCTTCCATACCAGTTTCATTATGATATAGTGCGAATTCCGGTGGCAACAAAGCACTTTGGTCTAATAAGCCTACAATCTCCCTATAATCTTCCAGGAAATTAGTTCTCACATTACATTGGAAAGGAAATGTCGCCAAAATGTCTAAATATTGTAGTATACCGTAATATCGTTTTAAAGTAACCATGATCATTGTTACAACATGTCTTCTTCTATATCTTCAGATAATTCACTATTATACTGTGTGTATCAAAAAAAAAGAGCTAATATCAATTCTGTGACAAGAAAGACAAAAAAGAAGCAATGATTTAGGTACACCCCACTTAAAAAAGCAGAAAATGTCATGTTTGCAAGATGAACTGTGAATTGACCCCCCAAAAATGACATTTTTCTTTTTTAGGAGGGTGTACCTGAATCATTGCTTCATTTTTGTCTTTCTTTTCATAGAATTGATATTAGCTCTTCTCTGAGCATGCTGAGGATTCAATACTAAGTATTATACTTGTGCACAACCGTTGAAATCTTCTGCAGCATTGGTCCGCGAGGCAGTAAACATCGACTATAAGAACACAATTCTGTGCGCAAATGCATTTTTGGCCGATTGGACAAAAGTGGGTTGTGCTCACTCATGCGTGAAATGCTTCCAATACCAACAGTGTCATCAGATAGCTTAGATCCAAGGTAAAACATTCATATAATCTCAAGATCATGAAATGTTTATGTAATAATTTTTTTTCTAAGTGCCTCCTTTTTTTGATACACACTGTATATCGCAATCATGTTACGCCCTTCTGACGTAAGATGAAGTTAACGCAACGTTACCACAACGTAAGATTACCGTCGTACTGTTGGTTGTCAACATTTATTTAATAGGTGCTGTTGGTGGTGTGGTCGGAACACCAGCGGACATGATGAACGTGAGGATGCAGAACGATATCAAATTACCTCTGGACAAAAGGAGAAAGTAAGTACGGTGACCTACTCTGTAAATGTTTCGGAGCTAATTCCCACTCCTTAAAAATCCAGGTGTGTTAAATGTAAATGACATGATTGGGGGTAGTCCTCAACTTGGGCTGAAACTACTTATAATCAAGTAAACTATGCCAGGATTCTCCAGTGAAAATCTTGTATTCAAAACGTTGACTCATTCTAAAATTACTAATGTCAATATATCTCTCGTGGCAAGCAAGCCTGCTATGTGGCTCTCTATGGGTCCTATTTTTATCGTGCTCCGATAAAATTGAAATACTAGTATGTTCATGCTTGATTCTCCTTTAGTAAACAAATTAGAGACAAATCCTTTCAGCTGAAAGATCCACTCCAGCTGGTGTATAGTTAATATACATTTCAACTCATTCGGTTCTTGGGGCATTTCAAGTGTTCCCGATCATGTCACTAGCCTTTAATCAGAGACTGAATTGTTTTATACGTGTGTGTATAATCTTTGAAAAATGTAGTCCTTCGAGACAAAACCCCTTTCTCATTTAGTTAGTCCAATGTGTGTTCACTTTATGAAAATACCATTGATCTGATTTAGTGACGTTTATCATTTGAATTAAAGAATATCATGGACCGCTCCTAGTGGAGCTAAATTTCTGAGCTAAGATTTAAAGAGAGTGGAAAAAATCCGTCGTTTTGGAGATAAATTAGGCCTTTTTTTCCTCTCCACTCTCTTAAAATTTTAGTTCCGAAATTTATCTCAAAAAGGAGTGGTCCCTAATCACACTCCTTCAAGTTAACCCTAAAAAGGCTGGGGGAAGCAGTTGCCACGGCGCGCCGCGGCATTTCATGACTTTATTTTCTCGAATGTCGCGCATCTTTTGAGACCAAATTTGCGATGTCCGAGTACGCGGTTTTCAAGTTACATAACATTTTGTACTTGCATGTCACCCCCAAATCCCTCAAAAACGGATTTTGTTTATTTCAAATACAAATTGTGTTTCAGCCAAAATTCATAAATGTATGATTATTTTTACTTTTATTGGTTGAAATTAATTAATTTTGTGCTGTTTATGACGCAAAAGTGTCCCCGACAGAATTCATTAAAAAAGTAGAAACAAAAGTTGAAAAACACAAGAAATACATAAGAATGTTGAAACCCCCAAAAAATACATAGGAAATCAATTTTGATTCCGGATTTTTTTCAAGTAAACTTGTTAAGAATGCTAAAGAGTGTCCAGACACATAAAACAGCAGTTTGGTGCTTTAATTATGATTTACAGCTTAATTACGATTTTACACATAAATTAGCATAATTAATTGATATGAATTAATTCCTGGTTATTACTATACAGTCTTGTAGATTACGTGATGGGTAACGGCGCGTGCCGATTTTCGCGCGATCGCGCGATCAACGCCGAGATCGGGGGGGGGGGGGGGCGGACGTCCGCCCCCCCCCCCAGATATAGCATAGCCAAAAAAGCCCAGCCTGATTAGGGTTAACGAAGTGGAATTAGCTCCGTAATATTTAGAGAACTTACCTGTAAAATATCGGTTATCTAATTTACAACAGGTTCACAACAATGTTTTTCTCACTTTCCTTTTCAATCTCTTCTTTTCAAAAGGGGTTGTGTGTCTTGTTGGTACTATATCAAAGGGAGAAAGGGTTTGACACCCATGCACAAATCCCACTTCTGCTATGCCGTTGACACTTTCTATCTTATTATCTATTTCGTCTTACAGCTACAAACATGCATTTGACGGGTTATGGAAGGTGTACAAATATGGTAAGATCGTTAAACTGTTTATAAATTTAAATATGGTGAGGAAAATGACTGGGTATTTTTTGAAGTTATACATTTAGTGTTAAGCTAAGTATCACCTATGCCATCCTGATCAGTTGGTGCCGTACGAGGGTTTATTTGATCAAAAATAATATTTCGTAAACATAGAATAATACTCCGTCCATTCCTCATACCTGGCAGTTGAGCCCCTTATACATGTATATAAATGACTTTACGACACAAAATAAAACAAAACAAACCAAATACACTGGAAAAGTAAGACGACAGTTGTTGTAATAAATTTTAGGTGTGATACGACCAAATGATATCTTAGACAATAATGTAGACTCTGCAACCATCTACATTTTTTAGTCTCGTGTTTGGTAGGTAATCTGAAAAAGAACACTTAAATAAGTTGATACATGGAAGTTAGACTTTTTGGCACACGGGGCATGTGGTGCTGCTTAGAATCAATATGCATGTGGTACAGTCAAACGTGCAGCCACCTATTTCACACCACGCAACTGCCTATATTGGCCACTAGAAGTGATTTAGAAAGAGAGAAGAAAAACAATTCGCCTACCTGCAGGAGCCTCATGACTTCAAATGCCCTTTTTTTGAATGAGTGGCCATCATAGATACAATTCAGTTTTCGAGCATTTGATAGACTTTAGCTGCAGGTTCTTTTTGCCATAATCTAAACGAAGTGATAATAATACAGTCAGCAACAGTAGGTCTACACTTAAAATAATACCGCATGTCTTGGGTGACATATACAATTTTCATTGATTCTACTACATTGCCGTTTTATTATCATGTGTTTATTGTGACGATTCTGAGCCAATTTTGTCTGTCCATTTTATTTTATTCGTGTAGAAGGTGTCCGGAATCTATTTAATGGGTGTTCCATGGCTGTAACGAGAGGTTTCCTAATGACATTTGGACAGGTAGGGAGATTTGTGTACACCAGTATTTACTTATCATAATATTTAATGATTGTTCGATCGATTTATTTGTGTATTCATTTTTACGTATTAATTATTATATTCAATAATATTCATATGTTTACAATATTGTATTTATATGTATATTTGAATTGAATTGATTCTATTTTTGTTAATTATTTTTATTTATTTATTTCTATTATGTTTATACATATTTCATTCATGCATATTCATTTCTATTTTGTAATTAGTTCGTACACTCAGTTTGCACTGATTTGTGTATGACAAAATAGCCCCATTTTAAATTATTATCACCGCTTGGGAAATCTACAACCACATTGTTTTTTTTCACGAAGGACATGTCAATTTTTTGTATTTAGTAATAGCAAGGAAAGTTTGAACTTGATATAGATCTATGATATTTATGTTACTTATGTTCATGTTTTTGATACATGTGAATGTAGAGTAAATTCATCTGGAATAACCTCTAGAGTAATCTATTTTTCACTTTGGCAGGTAGCATTGTACGATCAGTACAAACAAATGTTACTACAGACAGGTTACTTCAAGGATAATATCATCACTCACTTTACTGCAAGCACTATGGCGGTAAGATTTAATCCCTCACTCATAATCATCTATGCAAATTAGGTGAAAAGGGAACTTCGTTCCATAAGTTATGTCCGTACTGACTGTTCTGAAAAGAAATGGAAGTTGTGGCGTGATATTGATGATAATGATGGTCATGATGATGATGTGATAATAATGATAATGATGGTGATGATGGTGATGATGATGATGATGATGACGACGACGACGACGACGATGATGATGATGATGATGATGATAATGAAGATGATGAAGTGATAGAGATGATGAAGATGATGATGGTGATGATGATGGTGATGATGGTGATGATGATGAAGATGTTGATGCTGGATGAAGATGGTGATGATGATGGTGATGATGATGGTGATGATGATGATGATGGCGGTGATGATGACGACGATAACGATCGTGATTATAAAAATGGTTGGTGATGGACATTTTTGATGATAAAGATGATGAAGATGACAGAAAGAGATGTAGTGGTGGCAAGCATAACAGTGGTGATGGTGGTGATTATTATTACTATGATGAAGACTGATGAAAGTGATGATTGTAAATGGGGATATTGATGAGTAATGATGACAGTATTCATCATTATAATAGTGATGGATGGATTGATTGATTGGTTGATGATTGATTGATGGACGGATGATAATGGTAGTGAAGATGATGGAGGTGATGACGTTGATGATAATAATTATGGTAATGTTATGATAATCCTGCCAGTGATGACGGTGATGACAGTGATGATGATTGTCATTATGTTGATCGTGGTGACAAAATAAGAGAGTAAAAGTAAAACAATATTTCCTGCGATACGGGATACAATACCAAGTCAATGGAATAAACCAACGGGTAATTTTAATTTGTTCACGCCGATTTTTTATCTCCACAATATCTCAGGGAACTTGCGCCACAGCTCTCACACAACCAGTTGACGTCATGAAGACGAGACTAATGAACGCCAAACAAGGAGAATATAAGGTAAGACCAAATTAACAGTAGATCAGCTTGTCAATCCTGGTTTCTACATTTTTCCTTTGATTTTTAACAAATAAAACAACAAAATCTCATTTGCGTGTATATAATGTAAATAATTGACGTCGGTATGTCTGTGTCGTAATATGGAGCGTGAGGGCGTAGTTTCACTACGACTAGCTGTCTGTTTCCGCGCAGTTTTGAAACCGCCTTCGTTTTTACAGAACGGACGTTAGCTTGATTGTGTATTCGCGCCCTCATCATCAAACACCGGCAGTCCTGCTTGGAGAGTGATCTTTATGACAAGACTGGAAAATACGCGTGTCGTATGAAAATCTCAACACGCTGTTTTTTCTTCAAACATTTGAGTCCAAACGGAAAATTCATTCAAGATAAACTTCCTTTAAAAGATATTTTTAAGTCTTGGAAATTTTGTCAGGAAACTGAACATTTTGTAAATGAAATTTTACAATTTTCAATTCAAAATCGGACAAAAATTATGTAACAGCATAATGGTAGAATTTATTATTATTATTATTATTATTATTATTATTATTATTACATGTATTAACACATTTCTTTCGAATCATATATCATTCACTTTTCAGAATGCCCTGGATTGCTTCCTGAGTGTCGCCAAACTCGGTCCCATGGGGTTCTTCAAGGGGTTCGTCCCGGCTTTTGTCCGTATTGGACCCTTGACCATCCTCACCTTCATCTTCTTCGAACAGCTGCGGCTAAACTTTGGCAAGAAAGTCTTAGTAGAGGATAGAAATTAAACACCAACATTCTGGTCTTCGGCATTTCTGTGTGACCAACGATCGTTTCATTCAGTCATACGTTTCGGTATACACAGCAAAATGCTTAGTGTTGAAATTACACCCCTAGTGTTAAAGGCATTGTTTAACAATGTTTCGAGTTTAACAAAATCTGAGCTACAAGATTCCCCATGCTACCACTGTCTCTGATACGGTCTATGAAGCCCATAAAAAAATTGGAGTTTAAAACGATCATTAAGTGAGAGTGAAAATCATTGAGAGACCATTCCAGCTTCCCCCATAGACTGCTCTGTTGCAGAATTTCCTATCGGCTGAGAATATATTAATGTGTTAACTTTGTATCTGCACATATGGTACTAGTGACAGCATAACTGTCCGAACTTTTGTGTTCTAGGGTGTTTATTTGTCCATTCAAACACTGTCAGTTATGTCAGATAGCAAAGTTCCACAATTTTTTGAACGGGTCTTCCTCCGTGTTATATAGCGTCTTTAATTCAAAATGCGACAACACCATGAATTCCACTTCAGTGTTGGGGATACTTTCATACTAGTTAGTGTTAGATAGATATAGTTTATCCAACTAAAAATTTGATTATAGTGTCCATTATCGTTAATATCTATGGGGTAATTCTAACACCAATACCAGGGGCCCGTTACGTAAAGCTTTAACCGGAGAAAAACTCCGGTTATTTCAACCAGAGCATTTTCTCTTTCTATGGAGAAAATGAATGGTAGAATTATGCTAACCAAAGCGTTCCTTTGCAACCCAGAGAAATTTCTCCGGTAAAGTTTTATGCAATAGGCCCCTAGTGTTGATACGGGACAATACCATGACTTTTACATCGGTATTGAATTCCGGTGTTATTATTTTAACACCTAATGTTATTTTACCACTTTGCGATACTTTCACACTAATATTGACAATTTTAGTGTCAAATTAGAGTTAAACTACTTGGAGTTAATCAGAGAGAAAACTTGATAAAGTTTCAACAAGTGTTATCAGAGAATTATAATAACGTCATCCCCCTCGTATATAATAAAATGGACTCTCATTATAAAGAACACTGAAGTAACAAAATTTTGTTACAAAAAACAGTGTTTTTTTTTACAGTTGTAAAGTTGGATTTTCTTAACATTTTATTGTTTTTGCAACAATTAACAATTTTCCTGGTCCCATGGATTTTTTTGTAGGCCTTTCGAGAGTCTACTGCAATAAGAAGGCTGACGTTGATGGCGCTATACTGATTTTGATGGGCTAATGCTTGATTTGACTTGTTCATTTCCCGTAAATCATTTGTAAAGGTTAAGAGACGAGCAACTTAAAGACCTCTGCTGTATACATGGTTTGGTTCCCGTATTTTTTCGTCTTAGGTTTTACACTTCCATTCACAGTTTCATTCCGTGTTTGTTGGAGAAGGATATTGTTCAAAAGTCAAAAGTGGAGCACAGCTAGTCACAAGGACGGCGCAACAATAAAATGTTAGGTTGGGCGAAAACTCTCAGGAGGAGCAAAATGTCACAAACAATACATTTCATGAATAGAGGGGGTCGGTGGAATATAGTGCTAACCCTCACTTTTGTGAAAATTGTGTTACACACGTTTTCATGATCCTTATTCACCACTGTACCTTGTGTAAAAATATATTTGAATTTGACCAATAAGATGGTTAATAAAGATAGACACCTTTTTTGCCCGAAAAAAAGTATCAACTTTTCGGCAGCAATATAGTGCTAAGCCACAATTTCTAAGATGTTTTCAATATGTTTGTACTTTGTGGTTTAGCACTATATTCATCCTAAATTTTAGAGCGACAAGTTTTTTGGCAATTTCTACAATTTCATTATGAAATACAGGTAGCTGGTAAAACAAAAAGATTTATCATTGTTCGAATTTACTTTAGTCATAATATATATAATAAGTCTGCTTAATGCAAATTTTAAAGCAATTTTTCACCTTAAAAAAATATATATATATTTTTTTTGGTAAATTCATGTTTAGCAGCATCCCAAGAATCCAACTCATTCAATAAAGTAGCAGTTGTGTGAATAAAACTCAAATTTGATGAATGAAAAAAAATCTATGTTTGCATCTATTAATTTCAGGAGAAATATAGTGCTAAGCCACTGCTAACTGATTTTATGTCAGAAATGACATAAAATGTACAACTTTATCTTAGTCTTCGTTCTCCATATACACAGAGGATCATCTTTAATGTCTACTCTTTCATTTGACTAAATTTCAAGACACCTGACCAAAGACTGTGATTCATGGATTTTTTGAAACTTTAAAAATCGATTATCTTAAAATGACACTTTGTGGGTTAGCACTATATTCCGCCGACCCCCTCAACATTATATTGTAACCCCTCCCCTTATATTTTGACAATTTAAAGGGAGACCCCGCCCGCTGCCTCCTGGCGCCGCCACTTTAGCAGTCCAACTACACCAACAAGGAAGAGAATAGACATTGAAGGTAGAAACAGAGTGGCTGCAGTAATCAATGCCACCGTTTTCGTTCTGAGTTGGCCGGGAAGTAAGCAAGTCTGCCAAAAAAAAAAAAAAAAAAATCAGGAGTTTTGGTATCAATTGCTGGCATCACGAGTATTACTTTAGTCGACCTTTCACCCCAGTGCAAGAGTGCTACTTGAAGTTCTTGAAATTTTAAAGAGTAGGGCCTACAAGCAAGGCCCAGCAGTAATTTTGCTTGAAAATCTTGTTTATTTCTTATTATGTATTGCATAGATCATAATAAGAATTGAAAACTGTCATTAGTAACGGTTCTGGAAAGTAACATTTGTGTAGAAGGATATTTTGAAACCCTTATGAATATAATTATAACAGTATATTATTAAAACAAATCATTAATTTGTATATATTTTATTGCTTTATTTGCTTCTTATGTACGGTAGACTATTTTGGTATTGTATTGTTGGAAGTCTTCTCTAACTATCAAAACCATTTTGAGTGGAAATGTGAAACCGAATTACGATGCTATGGCGAATTAACACCACAGCTTTATAGAGAGGCGAAATTGTTTCATGTTGTGTTGCAGTCCCCCTGTCGTGGGTACGCCTGCATAGGATAATCTCACCGATATGAAGAAGAAAGAAGAAAGGCTCTTCATTGACATAATTCAAATCATTTTCACTTTGCCGATGAAACTTCACTGGGACATCATAACAGAAAGACCCATACAACTCAAAATACATGCGTTATACATGTAGCATATGTTGCAAGGAGGGTGGGTGACTGAGAGATGAATCGATATCCGTGAAATCGCTCCCCTTCCAACTTCTGCCGCTTTTTGGGTTGCATGTCTATCAGTACGTACTTTCATGTGTCATTTGTGTGTGTGTGTGTGTGTGTGTGTGTGTGTGTGTGTGTGTGTGTGTGTGTGTGTGTGTGTGTGTGTGTGTGTGTGTGTGTGTGTGTGTGTGTGTGTGTGTGTGTGTGTGTGTGTGTGTGTGTGTGTGTGTGTGTGTGTGTGTTTGTTTAGTTTTGCGTTTTTCGCACCCCCTATAGATATGCCACTACAACACGGGTCGGGGATTGGTGACTATATTTCCCTCGATCAAAAAAAAATATGCGCGTTTTATTGATTAGCATACTTGAACCTGAAAAATCAATGACCCATGATAATTTGTGTCTGGGAAATTTTACATTGCCGAGTTACAATACTTGTTGGGTCTGTAAAGCACCAACCAATCTGCTTACAACCATGCTATCTTGCCTTCACTTGTAAGTCAAGTGTCCTCGGGCGATATTCAAACGGAATATAAAGAAGCAAGTTATTATATGTTTAGTTAGCCTAGATCATTTGTTAAACCTTGCCCTGGCAGACGTGGCATCAGTCAATGAATTTTCAGTTGGCAGGCTCAAAATTATAACTTTTGTCCCTTGCCTATAATAGGTTATTTTTATTGAATATATGAGACACATTATGATACGTTCATCATGGATTAATGCACGTGCACATCTTTTTAGATATCTTAGTCATGCATGTTCATGAAATCAAATAGTGTGCACCCATCGTTGAAAATCCTTAAGTTTGCATGTCTAGTTGACACAAAATTAATGTACGCAGTTCGTAATACATACACACACGGCACACACGCAAGCACCCCCCCCCCACACACACACACACACACACACACACACACACACACACACACACACACACACACACACACACACACACACACACACACACACACACACACACACACACACACACACACACACACACACACACACACACACACACACACACACACACACACACACACACACACACACACACACACACACACACACACACACACACACACACACACACACACACACAATCATGAGTGCTGGATTCTAAACCTGTTTGTTGATTAACTTGATACTTATTATTCCAATGTGAAACTCTGCCGACATTATATTCTTTCCAAAGTAAAGTTTATTGGAGGAAAGGACTGGTTGAAATATGTGGACCACAACATGATTCGTTTTATTGAGACATTTCAGTTAAATGGATGGTGATACATGTACATGTATTGAATATATTTTTTTGTCTGCGTATTTGGCGTGTCTGGGTGACAATTAAATACTTTGTTAAAGATAAATGAAGAAGTTGCCCGATTGACCAAAGCTATACCTGGACTTTTATGAATAAAATTTTCTATCACTTGATAATTTGTTCTCTTGGGTAAGCTTTACTGAAACGTACTCTTCATCTTAAGTGTTGAGATGAATCAACCTTGCATATACACAGTGCCTACCATTACCATGTCCAATAACATTTAGGAATGAGTATTACCGAGTTTTAGAACCTTGATAAAAATGGCCAGTTTTCTATTTAACTAAAATAAATGGGAAATGTCACATTATTCTCCCCATAAGATATGAACCAACATAATTTGAGATTAGTTATTTATTTATTTATTTTATAATTATTATTATTATTATCATCATCATCATCACCCCTGCCTCCCAGGATCGAAGCCTATTATTATTATTATTATTATTATTATTATTATTACCATTCAAAAAACACACGAATTTATCATTTAGTACTTCCTCTTGTACAATTACAACAAGAACAACCAATAAAGTACAATAATAACTGCTATACTATTACTTCTACTACTACTACTACTACTACTACTACTACTACTGCTGCTGCTGCTGCTACTACTACTATTACTACTACTATTACTACTACTACTACCATCACCACTACTACTACATGTACTACTACTACTACTACCATCACCACTACTACTACGACTACTGTTACTACTGCTACTACTACTACTACTATACTACTACTACTATGACTACTGCTACTACTACTACTATTACTACGACGACGACGACGACGACGACTACTACTACTACTACTACTACTACTACTACTACAAATATATGTATATATTTTGAAATGATAATGCATGTAAACAAAAACCTGAACACTAACAACATGGAGCATACAATGTAACAATCTTTGTCTAGCAAATAACACATTCTTGCTGTTACGTTGTTAACATCTTCACAGGCCAAACGTTGTTTGTCAAATCGGTCATTTTTTAATTTCATTCTATTTCAACCAACCATATAAAACATACACACTCATGCTCATAATTATGGAATATTTTGTTGATACTTAAGTTCTTTCTCCTGTATCGTCCAAAATTTTCAAACACAGTGTCTTATAGTAAAAACTAAAACGCAGTATGTGAAGCAATTTTTGGAATTTATGGACATGACTTAAGTAAAAACTAAAGTACGGTGAAGCGCAATAAACATATATTATATATATATATATATTTATAATCCACATAAAATCATGAAAAGTATTAAATTAAAGTAATTAAAAAACAACACAAAAAAAACTGATACATTTTTATTCTAATGTCATTTATCACTAAAATTAACATCAGAATAGTTCTGTTTCAAGTCTAATAACGCACCGTAACCACCACGTGACTTAACAACAACAACAAAGCACACAACGCACCGCCATTTATAAACACAGGATTTCGTGTCGAGTCAGACGCTACTTAATGCTCAAAATTACTGAAATACTTTGATTATACTTGTTTCACATGGGGTGAACAAATATTAATCTCAGACGTACCTGAAAAATGGCAACTTCTATAATTTTTTTTAACTATTCCATTATTGTGAGCGTGAGTATTATACATTACGTTTGGATACAAAAACACATGGAGTGAGGAACCACTAAAGTTTGAATGACAAACTTCTAGGTTAGGCACCAACCATGCCTTACATGTAAATCAAAAACGGTAATATACAAAAACACAAAACAACAATGGCATAAGGAGATGTACATATGTATACATTGAAAAACCAGTGAGGCCTAAAAGGGGGAAAATTGATACACAAACAGGAATATAATAAAGTAAATCAACTTTGATGTCCAATTACTATACATAATGTTTTATCACATAATTGCCATCACTTACTGAACACAGTGGTTTAAAATGGAATACACTTTCATTCCATACTGCATGTTGTTTGTCGTTTATACAAATACAGATAATTCAGAGATAAAGCATCCTGTAATATATATATATATATATATATATCTATATATATATATATTCAGCAAGATTTCTTCACAGTATACCTAAACCAACGAGGTAACTATTACAAGACGCACTTTGCATCCAATAATTATTATCGTAAACATATGAATTCAATATATTTTTGTGTGTGTTAAGCAGTTTATAATTATCGTCGATTGTTTTTACCTTTCAATCGACTCTTTGGCACAAATTATGCTCACCTTTGTAGACCTATGAAAACAAATCTACATTTTCTATTACTGTAAAAGCAGAACCATCCTCTGCACTTGTTCAAAACCTTGATCCAATATAAACTAATGCAAATTAGCACAAACGTCTTTCATTATGCCTGTACTGCGCATTAAATGACACTCCTATTCATACACTTACTGACGTAAGTATTTCAATTGCCAGTAAAATTATTCTTGAAGCAAAAATCCCCCCCCCCCAAAAAAAAAAGAGAGGGAGAGATTAACGTAAATAGAAAATACAGGAACTATTGCACTGAGATGAAATCGCTAAATTTGGCCTGTCACCACAATACCCTGATAAAGTAGTACAACCCAAAGGTAAGGACAATGCCAAGTATAGTAATTATGATATAGAGTTTGGAAGCAAAGTGTCCTAAAAAATTTAAAGTTTTGTGACCTTCACATGTTACAAAAGTATGAATATTTATATTTTTCACCGAAAGTATTTTTTTTTGTTTATGTTTCATATGATGTGCGACTTTACCAGGGCATTCTGATGACAACAATATACATGTACAAAACTGAGTAGCATTGTCAACTACCTTGCTACATACAAAATTCCTGCAATTAAAATTACTCAAATTATTGAATATTTTTCTCAGATTTGTTTTCATAAGTATGTCAAATAGAGAATTTAGAAAATACACATTTTTTCAACTTCAAGAGTTGATCAACTAGTACACAGCAAGTCATTCATTGTTTTTTTTATTTTTTTTTATTTTTTATTTTTTTTTTGGGGGGGGCGAAGCACTCAGTGCAGTCTCAGTTTAACACCGAAAGGTCTCAGGCACAATACATTAATATTTGAATGGAAGAAGCATTCAAAGTAAAATATTCACGTATTCACTACAGAGAAATTTATCAGAATGGACAAAGAAAGCGGACCAAAATCATGTTAGCCAATTTTCAGCTGCGAATAATTTAGCAAATTTTGTTTAGAATTATGGAAAAAACAAATAGTAACAGATTTGATTAACCTATTTTGTTTAAAATGACCCACGATTACCCCTTTAAACACCAGAAGTTGTTTAATTCCAAGCGCAAGTATATAGGTTGACTTAATAGAGCACCGAAAAATGACGTCACTCTGGTTCAGAAATATGTATGTACAACGGCAGAACCAGGTTTAGCTTGTCCCAGCTGTCTGTTTCAACCAATAGGAGCGCTGTAGATGCAATGAGTAATGCTTTGGCTATTGTCCAAACATATTCCAAACCAGTTTGACGCTATAACTTATGCTCTCTATCCCCTCATTCCCCTCATTGCTCCTAGAATTGTTATTCTCTTAAAACCAAGTAACAGATTATTACAAACAGTTACATGTGGTAAGGATCTATTCAATTACATAACAAGAACCAATGAAAAATCGATCCTTTAGGGAAAATTATGAACGTATAAAACAAACAATATTTGACATATTTAATTTGAAACGCATATCTTTATGGTAAAATTTAGCAAAAATTACATTTTGAAAGTGTACAGTTACAAAGAAATATAAGGATATAAAGAATCAATGTTTCCCTTCTAATCTATTGACATGAGCATTTCATTTGAGAAATAAATCATGATGAACAAGTATTGCTTACTATTTCATGTAGATGTTCCAGTCGAGATGGTTAATATAATGTGGTATTTCATGATCATGCACAGATGTTTCTATATGTCAGACTTTATGGTACGCAAGTTTTCGCTAAGCTGTATTTTCTTTATTCATTTCTTTTTATATAATTAGGGTTCTGAGATTTCCTCTGTTGACACTGGCCACCGTGATATGCACGGTGTGACATGATGTATAACCTTGACGTCATTGAAATTCATGAGCCTTCCAATAAATGTTCGTCAATATGTTAAACATTTACGTGCCTGATGAAAAACAACGAAACAATTGGGTTTTTTGACATTTTTTCAAACAATTTACATATAATTGTTGCAAAATGAATTCAGCAAAAATGTCAAATTATTAAGAATGTGCCACCAAAAAAATCAAATTAAACTGGCAGTATTTAAATTTTCTTGAGTTAACCATGCCAATTCCATTTCAAGAATTAAACATATGAAGTAAGTACTAATATCTGACAATGTACATGCAGATAGCAAAACGTTACTTCGATAGTGTTATTGTAATTATATACACATAATGAAGGTTCATACCTTTACATACATTGAATCTATGGTTCTTTTACCATTTGTTTTTGACGCTCATGAGATAAAGGTTACTTTTACGAGTGGCTCGAAATCAGCCTCAATTATTTTTGGTCATTTCTGTCTGTACCTCTCTCTGCAATTTATACGGCTTTTGTTAATATTGTTATTGCACAATGTTAACGTGTTTCCCCCTCATCAATTGACATTGCATTTAAAACTGTTTTCAAAAAATTGTGGCAAAATCAAATCAGCAAATAATGTTAATTCAACATCAACGTGCCAAAGCAAATCAAAGTACTGTGACAGTTTTAACATTTTCTTTAGTTAACCATACCAATCACATTTCAGTTCAGGCAGAAATAAAAAACGAAGTAAACATATAAAATAAGTATATGGTAATGTCCATGCAGATAATAAAACGTCATCGTTTTAGTGTTATTCCAATCATATATAGCATATACAATGAAGGTTTATATTTACATACATTGAATATTTGTAGTTCTTTTAGCAGTTGCTCTTGACGCTGATGATTTTAAGATTCATTTTACATGTAGGTCGAAACCAGCCTCAATCTCTGTCTCTACCTCTGCAATTTATTCGGCTTTCGTCAATATTGTTGTTGCGCGATGTTAAGGTGTTTTCCCATCATCTATTGACATTTTATTTCAAACTATGTACATATAATTGTTGTGTAATCAAATCAGCAAAAAAAAGTTAATTAGTATCAACGTGCCATAAAAAAATCTAATTACTGTAGCAGTTTTGACATTTTCTTGAGTTAACCATGTCCATCATATAACAATCATCGTTATGCAGAAAAAAATGTTTTACAAAATAAACATATCAAATAAGCATGTGGTAAAGAACATGCAGATATATATGTCATCCCTGTCTCTACCTCTTTCTGTAATTTATTCGGCTTTCGTAAATATTGTTATTGCGCAATATTAAAGTGTTCCCCTCACCAATTGATAATTGATTTCACAAACTATTTACATATAATTTTTGCAAAAACAAATCAGCAAAAGATGTTAAATTAGTATCAACGTGCCATGAAAATCAAGTTACACTGGCAGTTTACAATTTTTCTTGAGTTAACCATGCCAGTCACATTTCAATATATGCAGAAAATGTTTTAAGAAGTAAACACATGAAATAGGTACATGGCAATATACAGGCAGATAAATGAACGTTATATTGACAGTGTTGTTGTACTTATATACACATAGTGAAGGTTCATATTTACATAATTTGAATATTTATAGTTCTCTTACCATTTGCTCTTGACGCTCGTGAGTTAAGGATTCTTTTTACATGTAAGTCGAAGCCAGCCTCATTTTTTTTAATGTCATCTCTGTCTCTACCTCTCTCTGCAATGTATTCGGCGTTTGTCAGTATATATTATTGCGCAATATTAACTCGTTGGAGGCTAAGTATGACTCGTGTTGGGGTTAATGGAAAATGTGTGTTATAATGAAATCAAATCGTCTCCAACGGGTTAAGGTGTTTTCCCCTCATCATTTGACATGTTATTTCAAATTTTACTTGTGGCACAATTAAATCAGCTAAAATGTTAACTTAGTATCAACGTGCAATGAAAAATAAAATGAAATTAATGTGACAGTTTAAAAAAAAAATCTTGATTGAATTGTGTCCATCACATTACAATTATCATTATGCAGAAAAATGTTTTACGAAGTAAACATATGAAATAAGTATGGCTATGTACATGCAGATAAGACGTTATTTCGAGATTGTTATTGTAATTACACATAATTGTAAAAACTTGAGCTTCATTATCCTCCATGTTCCAAGTCTTTGATAAGGTCTAAAATGAAGCCCTGAAAAAAATTGCATTTCAAAATGATTATTTCGTGCTGTAAAATAGTGAAAATCGTAAGTTGACCGGATTCACCTTCCCATTTCCTCCCTTAGATTTACTGTGTGTAGACCTAGGCTATTTTGTGCTCGGCCCGAGTACTAATTGCATATTCATTCATATCTTGCCAGTGGCAGCATAAATTTCCAAACTTTTGTATTCTAGGGTGTTTATGTGTCCATTCAAACACTACTATGTAGCTCAGGTAGCAAAGTTTGACAATGTTTTAATTTGAAGCTCCACAATGTTAGAGTGTGTCTTTAAGAATGGTTTCCATTTTGTCGCAAGTAGCACCATTTGTTATTTGGTGGGTATTAGCACCGTTTTGCCATTGGAAAGGTTCTTATTAGCACCAACTCGTCCTAATTAGTGTCATAAAGAAGTAAAGAACCATGCCTAGGCCAAGATGATGCTAATAAGCACCCATAATTGGTGTTGCGAAAAAGGTGCCGCTTCGTTACAAAATAGTTCTTACGGGAACCTTTCAAGAACCTTTTTATATTGGACAGATTACATGATGATACTACCAGCTTTTTCTTCTTCGAGAATAGTTTCACAAGGTATCCTTTGAAGGAGATTGACTGAAAAACAATTCTGTGCAAACTCAAACAGTTGTTCCATCTTAGAAATTTTGTTAGCTTATCCAATAGAACACAATCATTCATTCGTTCATTTTTGTCATGTTATATTTTTGGTTACATTGTTGATAAGGTTGGCTTTTAAATTACTTTATACGTAAAGGAAGAAAATCACCAATAGCTAAAAATTCTAACTTTACCGTTGATATAACATTGATATTAGGTCATGTGTTGTATGATGGGGCCCCTTTACGTTACAGGCAACAAAATTATGAATTCTGTCACTTCTTGCATTTAAACCAATATAACTCAAAAATTACTTATCAGAAACCAACAAAAGTATACATTTTCTGAAAGCTTATACTTCAGAAAATCTCAATCAACCAAGTGCAAGTTGCTAGTAAGCAGGGTGTGTAAAAAAAAGTAAAGGGTAATATCACAAAAAACGTACAGTTTTGTGATATTGATGACAACTCATTACACTAGTCATTTTTAACCCACTGGAGGCATCACTAACTCATGCAATGCGAGTTAACTCGTACTTAGTCTCCAACGGGTCATGATCGATGTTATACTACTTTCTTTATTTTCAGATAGAGTGATACAGGTTGTTACAAAATGTTTAAATTGTGTCGCGACTTGTTACAAAAAAACATTAATTACACCAACTAAAAACAGTTTATTAAACCTAACTAACACATTTTAGAATATTGTTTAATAAACGGCTGAATGGTTATTTTCTCACTTATTATTGGCAATATGTCTTCAAATTCTAATTAAAATTCATGTCATGTATGCGTATCAGTAATCAATTTGGTGTACAGATAACATTACATATAATTTACATGATTTACTGTATGCGGTATACAGTATGCTTAACGTGGTTTTCAATGGGTGTGGTAAATGGTATCATTATTGTGAATCATTCAACAAATTGACAGATATTGTCTTTTTAATCCCCTTTCTTATGTGTATTGTTTGGCTTTCCCGAGATCATGTATGAAAAGGAAACATAGATATGCCAAGAAATTGCTAAGAAATCCTTCAAATTAAGTCGTTTTCATGCATTTTTTTTACTTTATATTCCCTCAACATTTGCTCACTTATATCGGCACAACTGTTTGGTTCGGTTTGATTTTCATATCTTTTCAGACCGTGATAATTTAGATTTAGATTTCCTCTGTAGCCAATCCCTCTCAGACTAATATTGTACACTTTTCACCTGTAAACCATGACTACCTGTTAACAAAAAAAGTAGACGTGAAGGACTATTATGAATTTGGAATTATCGCAAACATGGAGTTACCAAATATCTTGATATTCGTGGATCTTCGCCTTGTGAATTTTATGTCTTTCCTGTCTGGAAGAGCTGCAGTCACGCCAAATCATCAACAGAGTATTTTAGATATTTTTAACTGTTTATCTCGTAAAATAGCCGAACAATGAATGGTAATTATGGGCAAGTTTTCTTTTCAACAATGTTCAAACTGACTTGTTTCATAACAGATTTGTACAAGCCGTTTTTCTTTTTTGTTATCTTCGAAGCGATATATTATCAGACGTGTGAGTTCTAGCAATAGCAAACCTCGTGATAATGCCCATGTGAGCTCCCAAATTTTGTTGCCTGAAGAATATGAAACAATTATGGGACAGAAAGTATATCACCCACTCCACTGAAGGAAAAACAAGGAAAAAAACATTCCATGTGCAAATACGGATGTATTGCAAATCTCTTGCTTTCCAAAATGGGCCCTACGAAATCGACTGGGACCAACTACAGAATAGCAGAGTAAATGCACTGTGAATCGAAAGCTTCAAGCGGACTAGAAAATCGAAAATTTGGGTCAGAAAGGTGTGGCTTGAGTAATCTCTTTCTTTAGAGGTCAGACATCTTTGTGGGCATAAGGATCTAATTTGGAGGAAGATTCAACAATGAGCACAAACACACACACGTTCATACGGACAATCAATTCCTTAGAGATGTACAAATTATTATTAGTATTGACAGAATCCGACATACTATGTTGATGCCAGTCACTGACCTTCGCTTGTATAAATTTGGCCACGAGAAAATGTGGAAGATTTAACCGAACTGTAATCAAATTAAGGATTTATATCAATAAGATGTATTCTGGCATGGCAATGTAATCGAGCACGTGAAGTACAATGAAGAAAAAGGGTCTTTGTATATACAAAGGATCTATATCTACATAGATTAAGGTTAGTGACATGATTGGGAAGCACTTGAAAATGCGCTCAAGAAGCTAATGAATTGAAATAATTTATATATCAGCTATAGACACCAGTTAGGAGTGTATCTCCAGCTGAAAGGATTTGTCCTTAAATTGTTTACTTAAGGAGATCAGAATGGCATCTATGTTTCAATTATTATCGGCGGCACGGTAAAAATAGGACCCATAGAAGCCACACAGCTAGGTTTGCTGCACAAGGGATATTGAATTAGTTATTTTAGAATTGAGTCAAAGTTTTGAGCTACAATATTTTCACAGGAGAATCCTTGCATAGTTTACTTGATTCAAGGATAGTTTGAGGCCAAGTTGAGGATTACCCCCAATCATGTCATTTACCTTTAATACCAAATAAGAACGATTCATCGTTCATCCTCCCCAAGTGGAAGATTCGTCTCAGCGACGTCACTTAGGGAAACTTCACTTAAGATATCCCATAGTTTCTGGCGCTTGTTGATGGCGATGTCCAGTTCAAGGCCATTTCTCCATACGTTGAGGCATTTCACAGTAGCTCTTTCGATATCGTTTCGACAAGACTCCAGGAAACGGTTGAGTTGACTTTCGTCAAATCCCAGTTTGCCTCCTAGTCGATAGTAGTGATCGGTACCCTTGGTATTAAGGTCGCATCCGATGTTAACGATCTCGTACCAAGCAACATCCGTCTTGGGGTCTCTAAGTAAATTTAAATAAGGTTACATAAATTAATCGCAATAAACAATCGCCTTCCAGTAGATTAACAATGTGACTTTAAAGACACAAATTAAAGGCATCATATAACAATACTTCTAGTTAAAAAAAATCTGAGCTACATGATTCTTCATGCTACCAGTGTCTTTGATAAGGTCTAAACAAGAAGCTCTGAAACAATTGCAGTTCAAAACGATCATTAAGTGCATTTAAAAAGTGAAAATTATTGACCGGTCATTCCAGTTTTTCCCCATAGATTGCTGTGTGACAGAAGTTTCTATCAGCTGATATTCTATTCATCTGCCGATTTTATTTGTACATATTTTACGAGTGACTGCATAATTGTCTGAAGTTTTGTGTTCTATGGTGTTTATTTGTCCATTCAAATAATTATGTCAGATAGCATAGTTTGACAATTTTTAAATGGGGCTTCCACACTGTTATATAGTGTCTTTAAAGTTGACCACAGTTTACTAAAAAAAATGTGAGCTATATAAGAATCCTCCATGCTCTGAGTGTCTTTGAGAGGATATAAAAATAAAATCCTGAAAAAATTGTATTTCAAAATGATTATTTAGTGCTTTAAGCGAGTGAAAATTTATGAAACTCAGGTTGACCGGATTCACCTTGCCCATTTCCTCTCATAGACCACTGTGCGTAAATATAGGTTATTTTTTACTCACTGTAGTGGTAATTCCAAGGGTGATGTTTATTCATGCTTTATTTTGGGGTAAACTAAAAAATCTATTCATTGAGGGTTTTATTTTTCTTTACATGGAAGGAGTTTGATTTTTTTTGGGGGGGGGGATGCTATTTTTTTACTAGAATTATTATCATTGTAAAACATTGAGAAGTGCTTGTAGCACCGGTTGCCTCTTGCAGGTCCATTCACGGACAATTTGGGGAACATACCCAGGCAGTACTTCACAGGGGCCCTAACATTGAGATCATTATTATCACTTTGGCGATCCAGATACCGGCTTCTTATTCCATGTCATTTGCTCTTAACGTTCATGAGTTAAAGATTGATTTTACGTGTAGATCTAAACCAGCCTAAATTGTAACCACATGATCTAATCACCACTTTGTCTAGTAACCAGCTAGGCTACTTACCACTAGGTCCAATTATCATATGGTTTACTGTCCATTTGGTCTAATGATCATTTGGTCTAATGACCATTTGGTCTAATGGCCATTTAGTCTAATGACCATTTGGTCTAATGACCATTTAGTCTAGTGGCCATTTGGTCTAATAATCATTTGGCCTAATAGTCACTTCGAAACAAATAGATAAATGCACACCAACTAACGTTAAGGCCTTCCCATAGGGGAGGGGTAAGGGGTACCAGAGCCCAACGGTGTGCTGAAGGTAATCTCACTCGTAAATTTAAGGTGGTCGTATCCTCCTCTGAATGCAGAATCGTAATCATTTTTCCTTCAAATAATAATAATAATAATAATAATAACAATAATAATAATAATAATAATAATAATAATAATAATAATAATAATAATAGTAATTAGTAATTATAATAATAATAATAATAATTATAATAATATTCATTAATCATAATCATTTTAATCATAATCACCTTAATACTAAACAAAATTAATATGATTATATATATATGGCTGGGGGATGCATACCCCCCATTCCCCTCCCCCCTCCCCCCCGTTGTCTACGCCCCTGTTCCGTGTAGGAATAACCTCTAAAACTTACACAGAATATCGCCCGAGGATTTTTGTAAACCTCCATGCTTGATGATATGGAAGGCAATGCAGGCTAGCGTCCACCGGCAAGACTGCCCAAAGCATAAGGCTCTTATTAACTCCGTGAGTGTAGGCCTCTGACTTCCAATACACTGTATATACTTTTTTTTTTTAGGGGAAGGGTTCTTTCCTTTTACGGTCATCTGATTTTACAATTATAGGCTATCTATCAAAAATGTTCAGGTAGAGAAAAAATGCTAACGTTGAAGATTTGGGGGTCATTTTAGATAGCATAGTGCTTAATCATTATTGGACGAAATAGGAGTAGCCCAAATGACCATAAGACCTATGATAATTATATAAAATGGTGACAATTAGAGGTACTGGCAGTTACAGACCAAACGGTAAATAGACCAAATGGTCATTAGACCAACTGCACATTAGACCAATTGCACATTAGACCAACTGCCATTAGACGAAATGGAAATTAGACCAAATGGTTATTAGACCAAATGTATATTAGACTAAATGGTCATTAGACAAACTGTCATTAGACGAACTAGTATTCGACCAAATGGCAAGAAAATATGTTAGACGAAATGGCAATAGACCAAATGGTAATTAGCCAAAGTGATGATTAGACCAAATGGTCATTAGACCTACTGGTTTTTAGACCTGATGGTCAGTAGACCAACAGAGAATTAGACCAAGTGGGTTTAGACCGAATGGTGTTATCCTACCTGGATATTAGGCCAAGTGGTACTAGACCAAGAGGTAGTAAACCATCTCTGTCTCTACCTCTATCTAATCCGCAATGTATTCAGTTTTGACAGTAGTGTTATTGCACGATTTTAAGGTGTTTTCCCCTCAACGGGTAAAAAAATAACGGGAGATGGATGCATTTTATAGTTGTATTTAAAATATATTATCAATAATAATTTATAAATTCAATCATCGACCATCTACTAGTACTAAGACAAGTGACAAAGAAGTCAAAGGAATACCGGTTTAGCTTGTATCTAGGTTTCACTGACTATGAAAAGGCCTTTGACACGTCGACATGAAATACAATAATATCATCAAGGCTATCTAAAAAGAACCAACATACGAATTCCTTTTGATGAAATAATCACCGACCAATTTCAAATCCTGAAGGGTGTGAAACAAGGTGTTTCAATATCGCCTAAACTATTTACGTCAACACTGGAAGAAGTGTTCAGGAAAGTTGACTGGTAAGACAAAGGAATATCGGTGGATGGTTAATATCTAACCCATCTTCCATTTGCCGATGATATTCTGATTTTTAGTCACACCTCTGATGAACTCCAGGAAATGGTCCATGATTTACCAACGAAAAGTAGAAAAGTGGGACAGAACGTGAACTTAAAGAAAACAATGGCCATGTCTAACGGTAATAATAACCATAATTTCAAAATTATGGTGCTTGGAAAAGACGTACAAATTACGGATCACCACGTCTAAGAAGAAGAAACAAGAGAAGAAATTTACCCTCAACACTGAGACATCGGAGTATTTCAAAGGGCAAATCCAGCTAAGTTCTGTTACGATTGATCTAATTTAACCCCGTTGGAGACGATTTGATTTCATTATAACATGATTTTCCATAGAATTCAACACGAGTTAACTCGTACTTATTAGTCTCCAACGGGTTAAGAGGAATGATCAGCATATAACTTAAGTCTTGATTTGATTATTATGCTTACCTGTGATCTTGAGGCAGGTAGCGATGTTTTGACCGTGTCTCCGATTCGCCTTCCCACCCTGAAGAATAAAATCAACGCAATATGCCGGTAAAGCATGTTATGTACTTTCATGCTTGCTTATATGTGACCTGTCATCGCGATACTCTGATAAAGTCGCACATATATGATACGTAAACATAGAAAGAAAAATACTTTGGGTGAAAATATATCAAAAATTTTGCAACATGTGAAAGCCATAAACCTTTTGATTTTTGCGGACACTTCACCCTTATGCCTCAGCTTATAGCATGAGTACGATATTGACACTTTCCTTAACTTTGGTTCCTGCAACTTTATCGGGGTATCAAGATGACGGGTGGTGGGTGGTTATTGATTATATATATCAACGTAAATAATACCTACAAAATATCAGTGAAACCTGTCTGTAGTGGGAAAGCGAAGAAAAAAATGTGACCTTTGTGGACAGGAGGCTGCAAACAAAATTTAAAATTATGCCACAACCTACATGTACGTTTGAATATCGGAGAAAGTTTAGCTACGGTATAAAACACAGACGGACTAGGGTGGGGTAAAAAAAAACACATGATCATGTGATCTCAGATTCTTTGGTAGAGCTGAAATATTTAAATATATTTCCTACATCTGTTTCATTAAAATATAACACAAGTCACAGAAGATGTTTCAAATACGGTTTTGATAATCGGCATCAAGCTACTCACGTATAAACTAATTTGCATTTACTTACAAATTATGGACTCATGGAATAGAGAATTTGATTTTCCTTCACTTTCCACGTCGACGGCCATCGTTAACTTGAAGTCTGGTGCTTGGGAGCTAGGTATGTACTCAAGCTCGTGGTCTACGGTTTTCTCACCCCTTTTCATGAGTAGAGTAAATGACACTTCCTTGAAATAAAATCGAAAAACAAAAATCACTCATGTACACTTGGGTTTACGGGCGATAAGTATATTAATGTTAAAATTAGTTCATTCAAGGACATCTATGATGCAAACAACAAAAATGATGGTGGTGATGACAATGAGCATGAAAATAACGATGAGAAGAGTAAAAATAACAGTGATAATGATGATGATAATAACAACAATGACAATGATAATATTAATATCAAAATCATAAATATATTCATTCTTTATATTATTGCCATTTAAAATAATATTTGTTATTATCGTCATTATCACTACCAGTAGCGTAACGTCGGTCAAACAATTGGGCAGGTCACCCAGCCGCTTTCCCAAAATTGTCTTTCTAGATGATGGATTTTAAGCGCTGCATAGATCAATGTTTGTGTTTCATTGTAAGCAACTTCAGTAATTTTGTAATAAAATTGCCATTTTCATATTATTTTCACAGGAATGAATTTTTGCATGTAGGTCATGATCTGTTAAAAAGAAATTCCGCGATCAAGCGTATATAGCGAGCCAAAGGTTGCAAAAAAGAATAAAACCCCAAAAGAAAAAGGGCGGGTTTTTTTTTTTTTAGGTGATTTCTTTCAAAGTGATTCGAAATGATTTATAATAAAGTGTGAGCACAAACTGCATTATCCAGTGGCCTACCGTGGGTCACCTCCTCCTGCGGTAGTGGTAGTAAAAAAAATGTAAATGTTTGTTCTGCTAGTTTTATGTTGAAATGTGACAATTTTTCAGTATTTGTTTTAATAAAAGCGCCACTTTCATTCGTGTTTTTTATATACATCAGGGTATAAAAGTCAATTCCACAGACGAGCTTAGAGAGCGAGCGCTTTGAGAAAATTTTGAATCTTCAAGAAAAAACCCGCATTTTATTGTATATTCGAAATAATTAATACCGAAGTGAATGCACAAATGTAATTATGTAAGTGTGTACTCAGGTTATATAACCCTGTATCCTATTTGAAATTTAAAATTTTGCAGGTATACAGAAGGTGTGCCTGATGGGTAATACATTTTGCAGAAGGAATTTCTACATAAAATTGTTTGATTTTTGATAAGTCCATTTATGTTCAATATTGCCTATAATATGGCTGTTTCGAAGTAAATTAGGGACTGAGGCAATCTGGCGAGATTGTGGTTTTGAAAGCAAAAATAATTAATAATTTTTACACAACTATGACGTGCTATTTGATATAATTTACAGACTACTAATGATGCTGTACAGACAAAAAAAAATCATTTACGAAATTTGGTAAATGATGCAACTGTCCCACCTTTTTTTCTTTTTCTTTGTGTGTTGACGCCCAAGAAATAATGACCTGACCAGGCGTGTTCTTCACAATGAACTGGCTCATCTTTTCCATCGGCCTAAAGGGAAGAGTCAAGTCTTCTTCTTCATTCAGTACAGCAACTTTTTTCTGTTAGAGAGACGACGAATTTATAGATGAAGGAATAATTATAATAATAATAGTAAGTACAATAATAATAATAATAATAATAAAGATAATAGAAATAATAATAGTAATGATGATAATAATAATAATAATAATAATAATAATGATAATAATAAAAATAATAATAGTAATGATGATGATGATAATAATAATAATAATAATAATAATAATAATAATAATAACAATAATAATAATAATAATAATAATGTTAATAACAATAGTGTTAATAACTATAGTAATGCCAAAAAAAGGGGGAGGAGGCTTAATTTGATGAATGGATTTATGTGTGTTTCAAGTTAATCAAATGGGAAGTGAAGGAGTGTCGGGTAGGATATGAGGAAATATTTTGAAAGTTCAGGGCCTTGTCTCTTAAAACTTAGCAATTGATTGCAACTCTCGAAAATCGATATCAAGTTGATTTCAACCAATCAGAACCCAGTATTTTGCAACTTGCGATCGATTTTTGGATTTGCAATTGATTGCAAGTTTTATAAGATAGGGCCCAGATGTAATAAATTCAAACATAAATATTGCTTTTTAGAGATTATGAAATTCTATACTTCAGAATTTTGAGCAAATTTCAGGGCATTGATAGGTCATAAAGGTGTATTTCGAAACACAATATGAGATCAAGTCCCTTCACCATTTATCTATTGGGTTTTTGCAGGGGTGATGTGGCAAGATTGGTAAGGCATAATCTGTAGGTCTGGAGTTCGAGTCCAACGACCCGCACCTACGTCCTTCAGCAAAACATTTTTATATGATTTGCTGCTCTCCACCCGGGTTTATAAGTGGATACTACCCAATAGGAATGGAATGAGTGAACCCGTTGTGGCTGCCAAGCCTTGGTTGTTCTCCTTTATGAGTTGACAGGTGTCCATCATACTTACAAGCATCTCCTGACAGGGATACTAATTATGCAAACCGCTCGGAGATCATATTTTTCATATTAAGTGGTGTATAGATCGAAACTATTATTATTATTATTATTATTATTATTATTATTATTATTACTATTATTATTAATATTATTATTATTATTACTACTACTACTACTACTACTACTACTACTACTACTATTATTATTATTATTATTATTATTATTATTACCATCACTATTATTGGACTTCAATATTCTTTGGAAAAAACATACCTCTGCCGCTGTATTGTACAAATTGAAAAGCCGTACACGCATAATTGGCTTAAGATTTGCAGGCATTATTTCTGGTTGAAACACCAAACATCCAATACGCTTGTTTACTGAGTCGTCCATTGGTATCTTCACACGTATTGGTGATTTAGGAAACTTCTGCAAGGTGACTTCCACATTATGCTCATCTATCGTGCCACATTGTCCATGTGGTGACAATTCACCTAGGCTCGTGTCATCTTCTGTGAAATATATGAAACAATATGATTTTAAGTCACTATGGCAAAATAAGTATTCATAGACAGAAACCAAAAAAAAAAAAGCAACCCGAGTTGACTAATGTAATAATGTCATTTATCGTTATGTACAAAGTGATAGACATTTTGTAATATGTTGACATTTTGAGAAAGGAACATCTTATGATACTGCTGTATGCCGCATTTTGTTGAAACATTTTGAAATATTATTTTCTTGTGTAACAATAACATTTTTTAATCTTTGTGTAAAGGCAATTTTGATCTCTTTTGCTGTTTGTTCCTTTTGTTTGAATAATAGATGTATTATAATGGTTTATTGTATATGTGAACTCACAACTTCTTTTAACCCTAACTAGGCCGGGGGCCTGGGACGCCCCCCCCCCCCTCCCCTCGACGTTTCGCAAAATACGTTCACAACACGAAAAGCTCTCGCCGCGATGTTTCATTATTTTTTTTCTCTGAGTCTCCCGCATCTTTTAAGGCCATATTTGTGACGCCCGGGTATGCGGTTCCGAAGATACGCATAATTTTGTACATGCATGTCGCACCAAAAATTGCTCAAAAACGTGATTTTGTGTACAATATCAATACAAATTGTGTTTTCAGCCAAATATCATAAATGTATGAATATTTTTTCACTGCTTCAAATTACTTATTATTTTATACTGTTGATGATCGCATTAGTGTCACCGACAAATTTCAACGAAAAGACAATGAAAAACAAAAGATCGAAAAAACAATAAAACACATAAGAAAAATCTAATATCGCATTTTTTGATGTGCATTTGCTAAGAACATCCCAAAGGGTTTATACACCAAAAAATAGCCCATTTGGAGATTTATTTAGTGAGTTTCAGCAAAAAGTATGCTTTCACATATTAATTACGCATAAATTAGCATAATTAACTCAAAACAATTTTAATGAAAAAAATAACTGTACAATTTAGTAGATTACGACGTGGGCGACGTGCGTGCCAATTTTCGTTGCGATCACGCGGTCGATGGCCGAGATCTCAAGGGGGGCTGCGAGGTCCCCCCCCCCGGCCATACGATCTCTTAAAATACCCAACCTAGTTAGGGTTAAAGTTATGATTAATATGTACTTAAATATTAAATAAAACATCAAAAGAAAAAAATCTTTCTCTACAAATAAATTAAGAAATTACTAAGTAAACAAGTGATGGCTTAATCAGGATTATTGCTTCGACGTATTGAGAAACAATTCCAGTACTTTAATAGGTGAATTGCGTTTAACACTTCTCTTTGCACTATTGTCTCAGTCAAACATGCCATGTTGGATACAATATGTCAGGCAGGGTGCGCAGGAATCATCAAAGAACGTAGGATGTTCATCCAAAGGTAACAATCGTTAATTTCACACACTCTCAGTTTCCTCTTACATGCTACCTATCTTCCAGATGCCTAGTGACACATAGAGCCTCCACCGAACTTTCTGACATGTCGGCTGCAGCAGCACTGGCTTTCGCTAATGACCTCCATCCAGCCAGCTTCCTTTCTTTCTCTACAGTTCGTCGCGAAGTTGTTTTCGGCCAGCCCCTTTTCCTTTTCCCTTCTAGTGCCCAAGTCAATGCAGTGTTGCGCAGTGTTGCAGAAGCTTGCAGGTTCCCCCTTAACGAGTGCCCAATAAATGTCCATAATCTGTCCATTATTGTCGTGCTCAGTTTCTCCATTTTGGTCCTGATTAGCAGCATTCATTACAAATGTGTTCTTGACATTTTATTTTCCTTATTCTCCTTAAACACTTCGTCTGAAAAGTATTGAGTTTTCTTTCGTCGCCTTTCGTCACCTTCCATGTTTCGGATCCATAAATAACACTGACAACACCATTGATTTGTACAGCTTGAGTTTGTTGCTCTCTTGATTTTGTTTCTGTTCCATATTTTATTGAGCTGCCTGTATGCACTTCTCCCCTTTGAATTTCTTTTATCCATGTCACCCATTCCTCCTCTCGAATTTTTTTAAGGTTGGACCCACATACACAAATTTGTCGACATCTTCAACCTCTTCACCATCGATGTAACTTCTGTCAACATTTCTTGCATTAATTCTCATTACTTTTGTCTTCTGGGAATTCACTATCAGGCCAACTCGTTGAGCTCCTCTAAATAATCTGTCATTTTTTTTCGATTGGATATGTTGTTTTATGGATGCTATCAGTGCCAAATCATTAGCAAAATCCAGGTCATCTAATTTTGATGTAAATTTCCATCTAACTTCTGTTTCGCGATTTCGTACAGTCCTTCTAATTGACCCTATCGACCATCATGAGAAACAAAATCCTGACACATTGCACACTTGTTTCTCCTTGATGTATCACTGCACATTTGATTTCATCCTAAAAAGCTTTTACAAGGTTGGTTACCTTTACTGGTATACTATACGTTCTCATCATTTTCCAAAGAATAACCATTAGTACACAATAGCAATTATCATCATCTCGTGACTTTTGAACTGTGATCATTTTGTCTATGTGTGCTCACTCAAGCATGACTTAATGGATAGTACTTCTGGGTTTTTACACAGAACATACCAAGTTCTTTCTAATTTGTGATATTGTACATCTGATAGCGATAAAGAAGACAACAGACCTGAATTGAACCTTCAGTTCACTTCAAGAAAGTGAAAAACAAAGAGTTAAGAACGCATGTAATGTGGCAGGCTTACCGTCTAAGTAAACACGGATATTGCCCGTTGGAAATGGAGGTACGAGGCAATGTGGTATCTTTATCTTTGCAGGTTTTTTCAACTCCAAACCAGGCGGTCTAGTGATGACAAAGTGGCAACAGGAAATCTCATTTTTTGTCCATTCCATCTGTGTTATTCCAATGGAGATCTTAGTGTCTGCTTTTAAGGCGTCAGGTGGAATAGATAACGTAATCTCGTGATCATCCAGAGAAACTTCACCACCTTCAGCTCCGACAGCTTCAGAGACGGGCGGTTCCCTGCACAGAAAGCGAAATTCCAGATCATTGTTTGAGGGTCTACATAGTTTTCTCTGTGGATTGTGACTCCAGAGACCATCAGTATAATATGAAAAAATTCTAACCTATCACTCTCTCGAGATATGCCAGAGTGAATGGGCACAATAGCTTGGGGTGCGTTGGGTGCGTAGGCACTGACACCCTCCCCCCCCCTTCCGAAAAAAAATAAAATGTTTACCTTTACAAAAAAAATTATAGTTCAAAAATAGCAATTTAATATACGTAACAGTTAAAATTACATACGCACTACGACAACGTGTACCTTTAACAAGATTTAAACAGTGAAATTTTCTGAGTGCGGCGATAAACTTAACACTTCCCCTACCCACCGCACACACGTACAGTATATTTGTTTGTTTGTTTGAATAAGTTTTATTTTCTGCATTTCATATTTCCTTTCATAACAATTACAAATATAACATAAGTGAACTAATTTACAAAAATATTCAGAAAACATTTAACACAATGCATAGTATATCATACATTTATGAAAGAAAATGATACGATAGATATACATATATACAAAGCATATGACCGAAATATAATAACTTCCTTTACGATATATTAAAATAATTCTACACATTTGGGTCGCCGTTCTAAGCAATGCTTGAGTACACGGACAGCCAAAGTTAAAGAACATTTCTATTGTAAATACTTGGTTATTCATATTAAAATCCCCACATATCTGAGAAAATAACATAAATTGCTGCCTAGAAATTTAACCATATATAGAGTAGGACTTGTACTTTCATATTCTGCAAAAATCTCAAAATCGATATTTTGACCAAAATCGACTGATACGACGGTTCGGATGAACGCCGACGATATATAGTCACAATCAATCATTCCCTCTCTGTGGCAAATGGTCCCCCTTACATGCCGTGAGTGACACGACAAATGCAAAAATTCCCACATTAACATTAAATTACCCTTGTACTAAATTCATTGTGTTACAAGATATAATAAATTATTTTAAGTAATTTTCACGAAAAACTATCATCTAAGATATCTAGATACGACGGTTCGGATGAACGCCGACGAATTCAGAGACAAGTAATGAACGACTTGGGTCAAATACGGGTAAAGATTTAACGGTATACTACAAAACAAATGCGTTAAAAGCAGAAGAAAGAGGCGTGGACCAAACTTGGTTTGTTGGTGGGTATAAGAAGTGGATGTTAATATAGTTACTGTACCGTAATGTATTCTGATGAAACGTACTTTTTTGGTGTTTGCTTTAAAGGAGTAGAGAGATGTGCATTGTTTTATATGCGGTGGGAGCAAATTCCTAATATCGGGCCCGTTATGTCGAATGGACTTATGGGCTGAAAGGAGTTTTGAGTTATTTAAATGCAAATCGTTGCGATGGCGCGTGGAGTAAGCACGGACATCCATGTTAAGGGAAATTGTATTGTGGAAGAAGGGAAGAAAATTATGTGTGTACTAAGACATAAAAATAGATGTTTGATATTTGTGTATATGGTCAATCTTAAGTGTTTTTAGACTAAAAAAATAAGGGGTCAGTTTGTTCACGATAATTAGAGTTGGAGCAAATTCGAAGAGCTTTTTTCTGTAAAAGAAAAACAGTGTTAATTTTGGATTTATTACTGTTCCCCAAACAACATTACAATAATTAATATACGGTGAAATTAATGCATTGTACAACATAGTGAGTGCTTTTTCTGTTGTTAGATATTTTAATCTGCGAAGTATTCCCACGGCCTTGGATATTGATGTGATTATATTATTAGTATGATCAGTCCAGGTTAAATTGGAGTCAAGAGTTACGCCTAAACAATTTGCTGACTCTCTTACATTGATGGGCATGTTATCAATAAAAATGTTATTAGGTATAATGGGTTGTGACTTCGAGGTATTGAAATTTATGAAACACGTTTTATCCATATTTAATAACAATCTATTGCATTTGAACCATTTAGAAATTTTAGCAAGTTCGGAATTTAGAATATTAACAAGTGTATTAAGGCATTTATGTGAATAAAATACACTAGTATCATCGGCAAATAATACATAAGTCAAAAGGGATGAAGAATTTATAATGTCATTGATATAAATAAGAAACAGTAGAGGTCCTAACATAGACCCCTGGGGTACACCAAAATTCTAAAACGCATAGGGTTTTTACAGTGTAAAAAAAAAGCCATGTTGACACTTTTGCCCCCTAAGATTTAACCCTGGCACAGCCCATGACCAATGACCCGGGATAGAATGCAGGGGAGTCGTGGGGGGGGGGTGTAATTGATTTTAGTGATAGGCAAACATTGTGGAGCTTCAATTTAAAAAAAAAATGCCAAATTTTGATATGTGAACTACATAGTAGTGTTCATATGGACAAATAAAAACCCTAGAATAAAAAAAAACGTTTTGAAAGTTACACTGCCAATGGCAAGTTATGCATGAATAAATAATTAAAACTCGGGGCGAGTTTAAATATTGTAGGTGTACACACAGTAAGCCTATAAGAGAAAATGGGCAGGTGAATCCGATCAACTTACGATTTTCACTTTTTTTAAAGCACTAAATAATCATTTTGAAATACAATTTTTTCAGGGCGTCATTTTTAGACCTTGGCAAAGACAATGGTAGCATGGGGAATCGTGTAGCTCAGATTTTTTTACTGTGGTAAATGTTAGCCAATACCTTTAATGAATTTATTTATTTATTTAGAAATATATTTATCTATTTATCTATTTATTTATTTATCTATTTATTTATCTATTTATCTATCAATTTAACTATCTATTTATCTATCCATTTATTTATCTATTTATTTATCTATCTATTTATCTATCTATTTATCTATCTGTCTATTTATCTATCTATTTATTTATCTATGTATCTATTTATCTATCCATTTATGTATTTATTTATCTATTTATCTATTTATCTATTTGCTCATCTTTTTGTCTAATTTTTTGACTTGTTGGGTCCGCGCGCTGATAAGTAAGACATTTTCTTGTTTCTTTGTGCTTTATTTCTTGTTTGTTGACTTGTCGCCTGCCGGTACACGAAAGATTCTGTCTGGTACCCCTACTGAAAAGGTCCTAGTGATGCTCCTGTTGGAATCAGGCAAACAAAAAGTAAGGTCTCTTGCAATGAGGGGACGGCACTCCAAAGAGGAATCATGAGAATATGTAGGGGCCTACACAGTGTATAGTATGTGTTTAATCTTTCACTAACTTTCATTCCTACAGACCAATGTCTATAACATTCATCAATATTTCTTTCTTGTACAGAATGATTGGGGGGATTTCTGTAATAGGTGTCCATAGTTAGGAGACGAATTTGAAATAGTGGTACACAGTCCCTTCACACGAGTAAATGACAAGCCAAGTTTGTATCCATTTAAGCAAAAGTACGTATGAATACACTCTGATTAATCGGTATGTTACTTAGGAATATTGCATTGATTTTACCCTAAAAGTAATCTAAAACCAAAACTAAGACTAAAACTGTTTTGGTTTGAAAGGTGTGAAAGTCTAACCCTAAATGTCCAATTGAACAGTGATTTCTAATGACCTATTACAATTCTTATGACAATTTAACCTTTCCACTATTTAGGGGTAAAAAACATTAATATTTGGTTCAAAGAAATCAGATTTTTCCGAGAACTTTTGACAGGCCTATGTTGTGTGCTGAATCCAAACGAAAAACAGCTTACATTAGCTGAATTATACCATTTGCCTTTGTTCCAGAAATAATAATTTGTATTATCTATAATTATTATATATATATATATATTATATATATATATATATATATTATATATATATAATATATATATATATATATATCAAACCATGCTAGAAACGCTTGGCAAGCCTGCTGCAACATGTAGGGATACCATCGTATTATTAAACAATTTTTCTCGTATTTCAGTCCATGTACTATATATATCATTTGGAGCTTAAAAATTATAATTATGATTTAAATTTTTAATTAACGTCAATGCGGGAAAGTTAAGCCTATAAAACACATAAATATGTGGTATATACAGACAAAGAATACTCTGTTTAACCTTGCTGTTACAGTTTAAACAATTTGGCCACTTTGGGGCCTTAAACAGACTCCACAAAAAAACAACGGAGTAATAACAAGTCTGTTGCCATTACTGTGTTTTTGTTGTGACTCTACATTCCACGTACAGTTCATGGCAGGTACTAAAGTACTATAGTCAGATAGTACTTTAGCTCTGCAGAATTTTTATTTTATACATGGGAGATGCAGATATTTTTAATCATATTAGTTCCATTTTGGCTGAGCCCCACATCTGAAGAGTGATATTGCCCCTACCCGATATTACGGAATAAACTCATTCAAAGAGACTAAATGACAATATAAATTTCATATTTGCAATCTACACGGGATTTCGTCAGATTTTAGGTCAAACATGGTACACATTTCGCGATAAGTGTTATTTAACCCTCACAAATGATCTCTCCCGTATTTTGGGTTCTACCGCAATATATTGGCTTGATTCAACTTATAGCTCCTATCGAAATTATGGGTGGTCAACACTGATATGATTTTCAGTGGTTTAAAGGTATTGGCTAACATTTACCACAGTTAAAAAAATCTGAGCCGCATGATTTCCCATGCTATCAGTGTCTTTGATGAGGTCTAAAAATGAAGCCCTGAAAAAATTGTATTTCAAAATGATTATAGTGCTTTAAAAAAGTGAAAATCGTAAGTTGACCAGATTCACTTGCCCATTTCCTCCCATAGACTTACTGTGTGTACACCTAGGTTAATAAAACTCGCCCCGAGTTTTATTGTTTATTCATGTATAACTTGCCTTTGGCAGTGTAACTTTCCAAACTTTTGTATTCTAGGGTGTTTATTTGTCCATTTGAACACTACTATGTAGCTCAGATATCAAAGTTTGACAATTTTTTAAATTGAAGCTCCACAATGTTAGCCTATCACTTTAAACTAAAGGTTCTATGTGTTTGACTATACATTTTTGCCGCTTTTATTTTGGACCCCTTCACCTAGGAACGCCCTACTTCTAGGCCCTTTGCAGTATATGGAAGGGACTGTCCACCCTACATTTTTTTTCTACTCAAACCATTGAGCTCTCAATGATTTTCGTAGAGTAACATGTGTTTAATAGTGAATTAGGGGGGAATTTTTGGCCCCCAGTAGGGACCTCGTGTAGTCGTTAAGAGAAGTCCACCCTAGCGAGGTTGGTCATGGACCATAGAATCCACCCATATAAGACTATTTTTATAGCACGACATGTCACCTGTTTGAAAAAAAAATGGGATTTTGCCCTATATTGGGGAGCGTGTATTCTATGAGTGCTGTAATGAAAGGGTGCGCGCCCATTGTTTGTGGGCAACTTGCGTGCGAAACGAGAGGAAAGATCGTGTTTCGCTTGACTGGTATCAGACAAGTAAATTGTTGGAGTAAAGTACATAGACTATTGCAAGTCTGTATTTTTTTCTCTTAGAATAGTTTGAGACAAAATTAAATTAGAATTCAATAGAAAGCTTAAAGGAAATTGCAAGTGTAGTTCGATTTGTCAGTGGAAGTACTCTATACTTTTAAAGTAAATAAGTAAATGAATCATATATCTTGCAATTGAAAGGGAAAACTTTGATGGTTATTCATCTCACATTAAAAAAGAAAAATATGAATTTCATATTTGTATACTTTCAGAGTATACAATGATTTTTAAGGAAAAGGTAACATTTGAATCTTGTGTTGAAACAGACACAACATATTGCATTAAGAGAAGATATTATCAAACCATACATTTTGCATTATACAAAAGTAAAACGGAAAATCGTATGTAACCTGCAATGAAACAGCAAAGTCAGTGGTTATAACAAACATGTAACTGATTGAAAGAGCTTCTTTGCAAACATAAAGAAGGGAAATGCATTGTATAGCAACATATACATATATGTATATATATAAGCAAAAACAAAGAAAAAAAATGCCATATATAATCAATCTCATCTTCAACCAAAGCAAACATGTCGTAAATGTAAAATATTAAACCTAATTACCATTCAACGAAAATCCAAAATAAGAAGCCTGCCATTACCTGCAAATGTCAACCCTGGGCCAGTAACTTCTACTCAGCTAGTGACGCCAGCTTTACACATATGGTGCCGTGCTTGAGTGAGGTA